>JAUESI010000007.1:5219462-5244567 GCA_032275145.1 Synergus laeviventris | reverse complement strand
TGGCGACATCTCTCGGAATGTTTGCGTACTGATCCTTTGAGAATTACCGGCTCAAACTTGGGAGAAACGGCCATAACCTCATCTCTGCCATAACAAGCTTGAACCAAGCTTGGTGCCAAGCTTGGGAAACTTGGAAAGTTTGTGTGCTGTTAGGGCGTCGTTTAATTATAACTTATACTGCTTGGAACATAGTTTTTGCGCTTATTACTAAGTTAAATAAATACAACTTTTAAATTTATAAAATAGTGAAACGAAATTCAAAAATAATAAATTTATAATATTATATATTATCATATAGGACACCCTACCGAAAATCTAGAGGCTTGCTACCCTACCGAAAATATAACTTTTGAAAAAAAGAAACAATTATTTTGATTAAGCCCATATCCAATTAAATTCCTATTAAAAAACAGAATAGAATCCTTGCAATTAACAAAACATGCCCAATAAAAATTCTTGCATTTTAAAAATTATATATCAACAAAACGTCAAGAATCAAGAATAATATAATTTATATGAATACCTAACCTAAAAATTCGATAGCAATTTTTTTCATACCTTCTGTAAAATGTACGGCCCTGGCTGAGCCACGTTTCCATCACTCTGGATTCTGGAAGTCTCTGGTTTAGCAGGTTTGACTTCAGTGGCTTTAGAGAGTTTAGAGTTTAGTATTTAGTTTAGTCTTATTCCGATAACGGCCAACGAACGATATCAATCGTTTATATATTGTTATCAGAAAGATATTCCCATTCCTACATCCTGTTAACAATTTCGCATTTTAGGAAATTTTGATCGAGCCGAAGGTTAGTCACTTAAATACTGTATCTGTATCACTTTCCACAAGATTTTCAGTAATAAGTCAATGTGTTTCTACTTTCGCAGTTGATTTAATTAAAAGCGAAACATAGAAGTGTGCTGAAATTTCTGCGCCAACTGTTGAACGTCTTTTGTTAATTGAAAACAAAAAAATGTCGCTGGACGAGGTGAGTCAACAATCTAAATTGCTGGCTATTGTATTGTATTAATATTGACATTATTGGATTCTTCCGGTTCTGGTTAATGAGGTTAAATCACTTCCGAATTACCGCCGGAAAGTTCAATACGTTTTTAATGATGGTCTTATGATATAGTAGAAAATTACCCGATTTGAAAAATTAATGAACTGCCTCAAAATTTTTATCTTTAGTTTTGAAATTCATACTTTTTTTTAACGTTTAATGAAGAAAAAGTATAATAATTTACGTCCGTCTGTATGAGGCGGAGGTATTAGTTTTTAGCGAAAAATATGTATTATTGCAGACGTAAAGTTGTGGCAAAAAATATAATTTTCTCATATAGTATAATTACTACTTGTCCTTAATATTAATTTTTTAGCAATTCAACAAAGCTGTTGAGGATGTGAAGGACTTAGCTTCCACACCTTCGGATGCTGATCTCCTAGATATTTATGCTTTATATAAACAGGCAACTGTTGGTGATTGTAATACAGGTAAATATTTTTAAGTAAAAGAGTAAAATTAGTGTCCTCAAAATTAAAGAATCTATGAGTCTTAGCACCAAGTAATAACAATACCTATTACTTATGCTTATTAACTACTTACTTAAAAATGAAAGATTTCTGTTTCCTCTTTCCAGCAAGACCAGGAATGCTAGATTTTAAAGGAAAAGCAAAATGGGACGCTTGGAATGGCAAAAAGGGTCTAAGTCAAGAGGATGCTAAAAAGCAATACGTAGAAAAGGTTGAGGCCTTGATCGAATCGATTGGAAAGAAGTAAATCAAACCGCATTTATATAATCTAGTGCAATACATATTTTCTTTATAAAATTGCATTGAAAAGCTTCGCACAAACAAATCGCACTTTTCTACATGGGATCAAGATCACGATATACGTCATAACTCTCAATCAATAATCTACATACTGGTTATTTTCTAGCTTTTATATAGTATATCTAATAATATACACATCACACTATTGCAAATTATTGCAAATTACGATACATCAAAATCTTTTGAGACTATTGAGGCATGAATCTCTTAATTTTTTTTTATCAAGAATGAATTTTTGGCCACAAAGGGAATTGATTAAAAATAAAAAATTTAGTGAATGATAATAATGTATTTGTTTTTAAGCATAACACTTGTTCCTTATCATTATATACACATACGCTATTATTTTTTACTTAAGTGAACGGGTAAAATGAGATAAACTTAAGTAATAAGCTAAGATGGAACTTTTCGAGAAAATATTTATTGCTCCTATAATGCGCTTCTCATCCACAAAGAAAAAGTCATTTAAATTCGGGTGGATGTTCCTGAATACTAGGAATAGTTTAATTTTCATTATCTGTTCAAAAATCGTTACTCATTTACAATTGGTAAACCTTAAATGTAAGATAAACCTTAGAGACACGATTCATTTCTTCGATGAAAGTAATATTTCTATTTGCAAGTAATAATACGCGCGTCCAAGAATATTTAAGAACCGCTCCTAAAGGAACTGATCAAGAAAATATTACTTCCGAATCGAGAATATCCTCACTGGAATATGATATCAATATTATGAGTATGAATTTATTATCGCTTCGAAATTATAAAAAATAAAATTTCAAATAAAAATAAAGAGTAAGGTAATTTCAAAAAATTTTAATCCATTATCTAGAAACTAACAAAATGTACCATTATATATCAATTTAGATTCGTTGTCACTGTTTCAGATTTATGTTATTGTTAAGTGACATTTTAATCTTGAAATTGTGTGGCGAAATTTAAATTTCACTTCACTTAAGCTTTTGTTTTAACATAAAATGGTTTTCAATTTTTTGGAAATGACGTTGGCCAATTAAAAATTGCGATTGGAAACTACACAAGCGCGCAAGTAATCGACGAATCGTTAGGCATTCTTATAAAGCGATGCACTTCCGAATTCGCGCTTTCACAACGAGTTGCTTAATACTTTGTACAACGTTAAGTTTGTTGTCTTTCTACTAAGAGCGCATCATATCGTCAGTCGTCGATCATCACACTCTTTTCTCAAGTCTCATACACTCGACACATTCGCAATAATTCTAGTTACACGTATTATAAGTACTACGAAAGGTGATTCCGAGACTCTGGAGTATTCCAATTCGTCTCGCAACTCGGTGAGAAGATAGTGTCTCACTCTGCCCCTGAATGTGAAAAGGTAAGTTGCCGTTACAAGATTAAATTTATTTACCTTAGCCGCAAGTTCTCGCATTACTTTTGGATTAAGCTATCTTCGTTTCGATGCCAATTTTAATCAGGCATTCATGGCTCTAGCACTGTCTCAACTGTGTTTCCACAAATCACAAAGGCGAGACGTAGATCTAGAGTTCTTGGTTACTAGAATTCTTCATTACTAGAGTTCGTAGTTACAACTTACAAATGAATTTTTAAGAGCAGTTAGGAAAAAGAATCGCAGCTAAGCTTAAGTTTACTTCCTCTTATTCTTGTCGTGTTTTGCACTCGAATGCGAATGGTGATGGGACTTTAGCCTGGAACCCTTCGGATAGTCGTGGTGAATTTTGGAGCCATGGGTACCGAGCGATGCTCCGTCGTGGATTCGGTCGTTGACCTGACGACTCGTCGACGCTTCGTCCAACCTGATAAAACAGAAAAGTTGACGAGAACTGAAACTTGGAGACGTTCCGTTAGTATATTTCAGCTTTATAAATCCGCTCGCTCGAGCTGCACGTCCTATCACAGTCATTAGTTTAGCGAAGGTCTCTTAGTCTGGAAGATTAGACGAAAGTTCGGATAGTCCGGAGCATTACGTCGACCAGCAAAGCAACGTAGCCACCGTGCTTGTTTTATTTTGTTACTTTTATTATTTTTTATCAGCGTTGATCGAGCGATGGCTGGGCAGAATAATTGGTGCCAAGCCAGTCTCGGAACGCTTGTTGATCTTCGGAAATTTAATGCTGATAAAGCGACGATGTCGGTTTAGCAGGATTTTTAGTAGTAGATTATGTGAGAAATTGTGAGCAGAGAAATTTCTCAAAACCAATTGATTATTGAAGCTCGAGCGAATAAGAGAGAAATTTAACTATACGTTATGGATTGAGGCACGCCGTTCACTGTTTTCGACTTCAACACGTCGTTTTCGAAGGACATTATCGTCTCCTTGCCGTTCTCGGTGACTCTGAAACAAAAGTTCTTATATTAGTCATGGTGCAGAAATTTTCATTAACTTTCATAGACGAAAAAAAAATAATTAAAACTTCATTTTATTTTTACGATAAAAAAAAATCTCTAATACCTCAAAATACTTTGTGCTACTTTTTAATCTTATTAGAAAGACTTGCATTTAACTTCAAACCCTATAAAAGTCAGAGAACCTAATGAAATCTTTTTATGTCTCAGTCTGTCAATTCTTTTAAAGGATTATCATATCTCATCTCTGAATATTGATCATTAAAAAGCTCGTTCCACTTTATTATGCATTTTAAATTGATCATAAAATATCGAATCTTCTCAAGTAGGAAAAAAGAAACAATTGGATCAAAAAGGTTGTTTTCTTTTAGAATTCTTAGAAAGTATCCATTTTATAGGAGAACTCAAACTTAAAACGAGATTATCTTACTTCTTCGTAGTTATCTTCTTTCCATTGATAAATCTTGTTGACGTGCTGGTTCGTTTCATAGAATTGCCACTTGGTCCACCAAAGTTGTTGAATGTGCTGAATGATGTAAAGTTTGCACCTCCTCCACCTCCTCCGCCTATCAGATCTCCAAAGGCGAATGGTGCGAATGGCGAGAAGAAGGACGTGCTTAAGCTATTGTTACTAGGATGACTGTGTCTGCTACCGGCCCATATGTTCCCACCAAAGCCTTTAAAATTAAACGTTTTTAAGTAAGCAGAATTCAACATTGTTCCAATTTCAAAAGCATTGAAAGACGCTTCTAAATTTTTAAACAATTCAATTGGAATCCTTTTCAATTTAGAAACTAACTTATAAAAAAAAACTGGCTGAATAAATTACCCCCAAATAAGTCTTCAAACGGCGTTCCACCGAAAAATTCTCTGAAAACATCTTCTGGATCTCTGAAAACGAATGTTCCTGCGAAGACGTTGTTGAAGTCATCTTCATGACGCCTCTTGCCGCCAGGCATTTGAAGACCCTCCTTTCCATACTCGTCATAGATTCGCCTCTTTCGATCTGAAAAAAGATGACAAAAATTGTAAATTATTTTCGCAGAAATCAAAAATAAATAACCAAATGATGTCAAAAAGCTTTAAAAAGCAACTATGCAGGCTAGTTAGTTCATGGCAAGAGGTCAAAATATCCCTGGAAGTTCACTGCAACGCTCTAAATTCAGGAGAGAATATCCTCAGATCTATCAAGAAGAAAAGGAAAAATTCTTCAAAACAATTAAAAATCATTTTTCTATAAATAATCTAAAAATAATTTGATCTGTGACCTAGAACATAGATTTTCTCTCCTTCACAAAGAACAAACAAATTTTGTTAACAGGCAAGAGAGCAGGGTAAGAGAGAATACAGTTTTCTTGAAAATCATTCTGAGTGGTTAAAAAAAAATTGGAAAATAAGAGAAATAAAGGAACAAGAATAGTTGAATTTTTTCAACAAACTTGTTATATAAGACAATCTTCTAGGGACTTTAATCTATATATATATAATTATATATATATATATGTGTGTGTGTGTGTGTGTGTGTATTAAGAGTCATTGACACCGATCCTGAGAGAAGCTTTAAGAGTAAAGAAATTTACAATTATTTAATTTTAGGAATACGCAATGAGGGGTTAATCACTCATGAAATTGAGTATCAAGCCTCTTCGAATACAAAACCCTCCATTTTTTAAATAAAATTATTCACAAGGTTTAAATATTAGCTTTGACGGGTAGGAATCAAGAATCAGGAAAACAACATCTCTATACAAATTGACATTTTTAGCTGAATTGTAATTGAGTTTAATTTACTCCTGAGTGAAAGAGAATGGTAATACTTTTATTTATAGAACCTCGATTTCAATCACTTTATTTTTATCCATTTAACTTTATTTGATGTCAAATCCATTAGTCTATGAATTACTCTTGCGTAACATTACGTAAGTAAATTGCTTTTTTTTTGCTCAAACCTTATCATTATTATGTGGAAAGTTCCACTTAGTCAATTTTTGAATCTTAAAAAGAAATAAACTTAAACAAGAAAACTTTCCAAAATCAATTTTGAAAGATATGAAAGAAAAGGGATGGGAAGATGCAAAGGAAGGGGAATTTCTTTAATCAATACTTTTGTAGTAAATGGGTCGATGAAAAAATGCGAGAACGCGAAGAGTCGACCAATTTTCTGACTTTTCACATTTTTTTTTAAATGTCATGAGCACCCGTGACACTCTTAAAGTTCTTTTATGAGGGTGTACCGAAATATCGCTGGAAGGGAGAATCAAAGAAACTCCTATAGGTGAATCCACGGCCTGGTTTTGAGGACGCCTTCTGATACAATCGTTGGTCGTAGAGTTTCCTTTTGGCATCTGGATACCGATACATCATGCCAATCCGGGAACAAACAGATATTTTTCGATTGATTCATGGGATCCTTGGAGTACGATTTAAAATTTTGATTTTGATTTCAAATCATTTTAACTTTGATTAATCCAAACTTCTTTTCAATGATCCACAAGAAATGTTAAATAATTGATTATAATGATCAAAGAAACTAATAAATGAATCAAGTGTATGGTAGTGGAAAAATTCAATAGACAATGTTTGGGAAAAGTACCTGCAAATTAGTACAAAAAAAGTTTAAATTGAAGACTTTAAAGTTAAATTTTGAATGAGCTTGCTGGTTAAAAGAGGGTCGCAATCAATATTTTTGTTTGCATGGGCGCATGTCCTTGTTCAGGGTTGCACGTCAATCAACTTTACAATGTCTTTATCGACGCCTAGAAAATTTAATGATATTAAAACTTTGTCTGATATGTTTGAAGTGTCTTGAAACACGCTTCACTTCCACGAAAACAATTCCATTTCTCTAAAGTAATTAAAACTGATATGATCATAACGAAATGAAACAAAGTAGTTTTATTTTTCAGTCAAACTTAATTATTATTTTTTAATTGACTATGAAAAGATTTTAAGTAGTGTTCTTATCGATAATTATAAATAGGTATAGAATATTGTTTTATAGTTATGAAATTATTTTTTATAGACCGCAAACAAATAAATCGTATAGGAGAACGATTGCCAAAATCTGTGCACTTGCACATTGTGCGAGTCCGAAGCTATTTTTTTTCATTTTAACTCTTCTAACATTTAACAGTTTAACTCTATTGAAGCGTTAAGGGTATGTAAAACTTCACCACAAGAACAATTTAGTTTCACCAACTTTACGTTTGCAAATAATAAATATTTTCACTAAAACTAAACCATTTACATCTGTCTCTACGAAACGGAGATAAATGGTCTAGTTTAAACAAAAAATATTTATTATTGCAAGAGTAAAATTAGCAAAATGGAATTTGCTCCTATGATAATTATCACATGCCCATAATTAAATTAAAACTTATCAACAAAAACTATATACGAACGAAACAACAAATATCTATGTCTACTTATCAACTAATCTAGTTCTCCATTTCTAGCACTTCCTAGAGTTGATTTCAGATTGTTTTTATTTGATACAACCTCTAAAATTCCATAAGTCTCAAAGAATTGATTTTGTTTTATAAAGAAGGAACTGCAAGGGCCTTGAAAAAGCTGGTGCAAAGCTCTGGCTAGTATATCAAAGTGGGTAAAAACTGCTTTTGAATTTCTTAACTACAATAGAATTTCTCGAGTCCTTACCATCGATTAGAACTTCATAGGCTTCTGAGATCTCTTTGAATTTTTTGTTCGATTCTTCTAGATTATCTGGATTTTTGTCGGGATGCCATTTGAGGGCTAATTTTCTGTAGCTGTAAAAAGAAAACAGTTTATTTCTGGTTTATTAATTTCAATAAAGAGGAAAAGCAAAATTGGAAAGGATTATCAAGACAAAGATTCAACTCTCGAATTTTAAATTAGATTTCAGACTAATTTCTTTGTCCCTTATTCGGGAGATAATTCTGAAAATTGTTCAGAAAGTGCGTTACCAGTTATGACAACGTTTATTTTGGTAGGAGGCTTCTCTCTGTCAGTGGCTGTCCGGTGCCACGACCGTGAAACGGGTCACAGACCTCGGAGGATAACCTCGAATGCACCTCGGATGTACCACTAATGCAACAACGAGAGAGCAAAGGAGGGAAAAAAGGAAAAGGAAAAAAGAGAGAGCGGGTTGAGTATAATCAAAGGCCCGATGATTTTTCTATTTCAAACTCGAGCTGCTCGAGCACATGCATCTTAGTTTAAAAAAAAGACACAAAAATTCAGGAGTTCACTGAACCAAACCTGTCTCATCCTGAGTAACAAACGCTTGAATTGCGCAAGATTTTAATAGCTTTCAGCGAAAAACAATCAAATAGAGAATTAGGAAATACTAAAAGTGAGAATCTTCAACACTACTCGACTTTTGATCTCCTCTTTATTGTGCTTCATGCGACTATTTTGTAAAAAGGAAAAAAATTTAGCTTCAGTGGTCATTTTTCGTTTTTTACGACTACCAAAATTTATGATACTTATTTTTATTTAAGATAGGCATTTTTTATTTGACAATAGGCTTTTTGATGCCTTTAATGCATTCATTTTGAAATAAAGAACTGAGGAAAAATTCTTGAACGACGTATCTGATGATTTTATGAGACTATTGAGACATTAGCAAGGCAAGAGAATCTTCAATCGTCAATAAAAGTTCACACGATCCATTAATCACCATCTGCTTTCAGAACTCTATAAATCTTTAAGAGACGGATGAGAGGTAAAATCTGTTACAACCGTTTTCGCCGATTGATTGGACAAGAGTTTCATTTTAACATCATAAATAGAAGAGCTCTCTCCTTGCGTTAAAGATTAAAGTCAAATACAAGTTTACAAATTTTTATTTTAATCTGGAAAAAGGAATTCTAATAACACATCTAAATTTAGTAGAAATCCTCTAAAAACTCAAAGTTTATTTACCCGGTTTAAGAATCGTGGATTTATTTCGGAAAACGTGAAAACTTATATATATATGTATTTTTAAGATATATATTTTCGGACCAGGTACGTGGTGTCAAGAATGAACGTTCTACTTTTGGACACGCGAGTAGTATGTATAAACAATGAATGAATTAGCAAAACGAAGAAGTTCTAATCGACATTTTGTTTGGTTTACTTTTTTTGAGTTTAAAAAAAATTCTCTTGTCTCAGACTTGACAAATTACAATTTATAATTGTCAGCATTTTAAAAAAAATTGAAATAGTTTTCTGGATTGAATTACTATGTTATTCTTATGGATGATAGTAACTTTTGAGAATGCAGTCAGAGAGAATAGCCAGGATTCTACGAATGGCATCGAATGAATAAAGTCTCTTTGTATGTTAAGAATTCAATTGGTGTTTATGTCGTATATCTTTTCGCGACCATCGATTGGACGATAGTGATTGAAAATGATGTACTTACGCTTTCTTTATGTCTCCGCTAGTAGAGGTCCGGGTGACTTCGAGGATTTTGTAGTAGTCAACCATTGTTTCTGTCTTCTGAATCGAGTGTCAGCTTAGGCAACCACCTGTCGGGACAATGCAACGTAACGTTTATTTATCGCTATTAGACGACACCGTTCCGTTCGTGGCCAATTGGCAACGATCCGATATATGCGAAAAACGATCGATTAAAAATGCTCCTTAAACAATGATACAGAGACACTTTGCTAAATTGAAGTCTCTCAAATCCTGTCTTTAAACTCAGCTTTTAATTCAATTAACAGCCACTAAATTTCACCCTTTAAAAGTCTAAACATATTTATTATACAATGTATTTCCAATCGTATTACATTTTTCGCATTTATATTTTAAATTATTTTCTAAAATATATTCTAAAATACTTTCTAAAAATGAAAAATAAGTTGAATCAGAATTTGAAAGACAGATCTGAGACAATATATGGTAAACTCGACAAAACGATTCCCTTTAATAATGGAAATGATTTGAATACTCTTTGAAGTGGACTTTAAAAGTTTGTTGATAATTTTGTTGAGGAAAGTGTTTTATAATAAATTGAGATCGCGAGTGACGATATTTACGGAATTTCGAAATACGATAAATTTCATCGAGAGTTCGAGAATGGCCCTCAACAACAACACAAACGCCTTGTCTGTTTAACGTCTCAACAAACTGAAGTAAAAATGAATCGTTCCATGCACCGGAGTGAATGCCAATATCCCCTGTGATTGCAGAGAGCACTTTTATTTTTTCATTATCGTAATTAGTATAAGCGTAATAAGCACGAGCGTCCTGCAAGCACACTGAATTATATGCTAAGAGTCGAGGTCACGTAAGTTCGAATGGTGCATTTAACGACGTAATAACACTGTATTAATAGCGGACATGTGCAAATAAGTTGCAATGTAATAACACTGATAAGAGCTACCCAACGTAATTTCATTTCACTTTTCCAATAACTGTAAATAATATTTTCAGGTGGAAATTATTGGAATTATAAACCAAGATCAAAATTACAGGGAGACTTTCTTATCTAATTCCTATAGAGTCTGATTGGGTTTTTTTTTAGAAAACATTTAATTGAGCATAAAATACTTATTGTATATATTTACTTCCTTTAATTTTTATTTATTATTTATATTTTATATTTATAGAGTTGCGAGGAAAGCTTTCAAATATGAAGAATTTCAAGTAGTAGATTTGAATAACAGAAAAAATGTTAAACGGGTTGAAAAATTTAAATAAATTTAATCGATTAAGCCAAAGGGTCAGGCGAAAATACAATTTGAACGAGGTTATCCGCTATCGATTAGAGGAATCGTGGTTTCAGTTTGTTATGCGACAAAAGAGTATCGTTGTCACTGTCATTTCCGGCAAAAGAAACTTTTTCATTCTTTTGAGGTATGTTGACAATGGATATGGAGCTCATTTATGCGACAGACAAATGATAATAATAGATTACATGTAAAATCAGTTTTAAAAAAACGGAAAGCAGAAACTGAAAATGTTAATATCCAATCAGTTTTAAAAGATAAATTAACAAAATATAACGGACAAATTTTCACCTTTTCCAATTAAAAAACGTAAAACTTTGAAAGCTTTTAAAAAAGAATATTTGTGTAACTAAATGAAAATTATTTTTTAGTTTAAAAATATTTTCTAGGTAGACTCACTTCTAAAAACGTAATAGTTTATTTTAAATTTAAAAATGATTAAAGGAAAGAAAATCCAACCTTCAAAGGTTTCAGGATAAAAATAAAATTGAACGATAAAACAATTTCAAAGCTTTCAAAATCTGGAATTGTGAAAATACTTGTAAATTATTTTTGAATAAGAATAAAAAAAAATATATACAATGATAAAAATAATGCAATAACAAAAACAATACAAAACTGAAGCTCCTGGCTTTAAAGCATAAGAAATAAAAATTATGAGTCAAACACGTGTTTAGGTAAATAGATTTTGCAAGCTAGTATAAAGCATAAAGATACTTTTAATTATTTATTGCGGTTATAAGTTAATTTACGTCGGAAGAAAACTGATAATTTGCTCATTTACACCCAATAAGAAGTATAATAACGTTCTTGAATCCACGTTTTAAAAAACACAATAATTTTTTTTAAACTTATCGATTATACCTGAAATTAATTTTTTTTGTTTGTAGCACCAATTGAAATAACCTCGATTCTTCTTTCTACTTCACCATCGTTGAAGAAACGCACGATTTAACGCATAATGACGAAACTTTCGGTTCTTATAAACGACAGTTGTTATTTAGTTTCTTGTCCCAAATCAGTGACGAAGGAATGTTATAATATCGCATTATATTTTTCGTTCGCAATAATTCTACCGAGTTCCTTCTTCAATTGTGCATTTTCGTCACGAATTTCGTGGAAAGTGAGGAAGAATAAAATTGTTGTTGAAAGTTAAATTAAGTAAGTAATGGAAAATTTTCTGAAAAACTAAGGACAACAAAAATAGAAATAAAAGTTGATATTTTGAAAAAGCTTGAAAAAATGATTAAATAAGGTTTGAAGTTAATTTGTAAAAATGAGAGTGCTAACATGTTGAACGTCGGCATATTAAGATTTATTTCAATATATTAATAATTAATTAATAGTTAATTCATCCCAAAACAATGATTGTCCAATTCTTTATAAATATTGTTAATCTCTCAAGGCAATATCGTCATCTCATCTATTTTTTCGAAACAACTTACAAAAATGGAGAACATCTCGCTTCCAAGGAAATAGTTCTGGAGTCGATCCAAAATCCAAAAATCGGAAATCCTCACCTCACTTGCGTTATCTTTTCCCCCAACTTTTAACATACTGATCACGAATGTTTCCTCCAATTGTCACAACAAAATCGTGATAATTCGCATTTTTTTCAATGACGATACCCGCGGAATTTCCACGACGATCGCAGAGTTCAGAAATGCAACATTTGGAGAAGAAATGCTTCCTGTGTTGACGTCAGGAGTAGTGCGCGGGCTTCGAGTCTTTGGAAAACTTAAGCTTCGAGTCAAAGACTGGGCCAACGAAATTTCTAAAGTTAGACACCCGTGGTATCCAAAATAGATGAAAACGCGGAGGTGGAGGTCACTTCGTTATCCTCCACTCACTGAGCAACTAATACTTGCCACCCGCTTTTACAACCCATGAAGGGAGAAAGATCGGGAAGATGAAAATTTATCACTGTTATATAGTGGGGGTAAAATTATCTGGGGGGGAGGGGGTCGAAGAACAAAAACATTTACATATTTGTACCTCAGAATTCAAATAGCTTTAGAACCATTTTACTTATAAGTAAAATGGTTCTAAAGTCTAAATCCTATACATCAGCACCGTTTCACATTTGCAGAATGATGCATTGTCTAAATATTCTGGCTAGTCCTAAGAGTTTCCTCTTTATTCCCTTTAATCATCTTTTTTTTTACGTAAACTATGACTATCTTTGTTTTCTATATTATCTATCATACATATAATATATATATATATATATATATATATATATATAATAGTTTATAAAGTATCCAACTTTAAAGAAATATGTCAACTTCAAAGGATTTAAAAAATATAACTATTTAAATTAGAAGAAAAGTTAAACGATTTTAAAGTGAAACTTTTCCATTTTATGGCTGTAAATTTTAATCAATTGTAACATTGTCATTTTGAATTTAAACTTGGCAAATTTGAATTGTTTTAATTTTTACTTTTAGAACGTTATATGGTAATTCAGAACAGTTTTAGTATCACTCTGAAGTATCCTTATTAATAAGAAGATAATTAAATCCAACCCCTGAATCTGAATTTATTACATTGATTATGTAATATTTGTGTAATTAAAAGCCATTCATAAATTACATACATGGTTTGAAAACGAAAACAGTTGAAATTTATATGCAAGAATATTTTGAACTTGTATTAAAAAATATTGTGCCCTAAAAAACAAGAAGTAGAACCGCTTCAAGAAACTGATATCACATAAGTAATAAATATTTTTCACCAAAACGAAGTCATTTACTTGTAAAAAAAGGGGTTAAATGGCTTAGTTTTACCAAAAAATATTTATTATTTCAAACGTTAAGTTGGCGAGCTTAAATTGCTTTTATGGTAAAGTATCAGAGTATCATGGAAAATTAATTGGAGTCCTGCCTTCTAATGAATTTCTGTGTACATTTTTAGAAAGGAATTTAGAGTTTGAACTTTGCTAAGCATGTGACCTGACAGACAATTATCGAGTGTCGCATTAAACCAGCTGATCCAGTGGCACAATAGCTCAGATCTCGTCTAGATGATCCGTCTTGCACGTTGTTTATATACCGTTACTACACACCGCTTGAGTTCCCATGCTGCACATAAACCACGATCGTTTCTACCACACCGAAGAGTTCGTTACTCTTGCGATACAATGAAATGAAACTTAAATCGTTTCTAGAAAATGATCAATTCTTTCGCAAAAGATATGTAAGCTCCAAGTTGACAATAATAAACAATGAAAATTCAGAGTTAAAATCAGAGTAGAAAAATCGCTAAGGACGTAAAAAAAATTACAAAGATGCATGAATTCAAAAACCTAGATGTCCTAGATGATTCCAAACAATAATAATTTAATTTATTATATTCAACGTAAATGTCTTGGACAGTGAACCATTCTAAGATATTATACCTGAATATCTAGATACTAAGTTTTTATAACAAGATAATCAGACTGAATACATGTATGTTTAGGATGAATATATTTGTAATTGAATTTTATGACTAATCTCCATTCTACATATTAGGTTAGAATATCTATTTTTTTCATGGTAGAACTAAAAGACTGTTTAGTTAGGAAGGTGTATTAAGATACTTATGAGTCTTACAAAGTTTCTAATGACAGATTTAATACTTATGCAATCTGTTTCCGTTAACCGTAGGTCTATTAAAAATACGCGGGATAGGATTTACCTAGTAATTAACATAGATTGTTCTCAGTGTCACACGTGTTCAATGAAAAGTTGGTTTTGTTATTTTGATGAGTGATTTTTTAATTTATTTTTAATCAGAATGATTGATCAAACACTATGTCCACAATTCATTGAGAAATGAAATAATTCAATTCTCTCTATTGATAATCCGCCCATCCCATTGATAAATAATTAATAAACTGACTCTTTTTCCACATAAGAAAAATTGGCACTGTGATGTAAGACCGTTAATAAAAGAGGTACACCTGACTGTAAGTGCAGCAGAAGCATACGTCAAGGTCGTAGAAATTATTGAATGAAGAAAGAATAATGGATGTTTGGAGCCATGTGCTTGTTACGTTGGCGACTGACGTGGTCTATTCTATCTATATTCTCTAATTCTAATTCTAAAGTCTGAAGCTGAAATTAAGAAGGCCAAAGCCAAAAGTTGGTAAGTCTCGCTATTACTCTGAGTCACCTCAGTTTTGGATTTGGATTTAATTTGGCCTACCATATCACGACGACGTGGGTTGTCGTGGGCGAGTTTCCAACCATGGGACCCGAGAGTGGATTTCAATGTTCCATACTCGTTACAGCAAGACTTTTTTCCTCATCGCTTTTCATAAACTTATATGCCACCTACCTAATCACTAATCGGTTTTATTCTAAGCTTATAATCGCTTTTTACTTTGACAAGGTACTTTCAAAAAAAGTTCACTCATTAAAGGCGGAATTTTCTTATTTAGTGGTCTCTTGTCAGAGAGAAGTAAAATAGATTCGCAATGCTGTTGTATGAGTTGAAATAGACTAAAGAGCAAAGAATTCAGAGTATGTTTTTTAATTGTCTTTTTGTATATACATATAAACATTTATTTTCAATTAAAGGTCACTTTTCAGATTAACGGAGAACTGTTAAGTGAAACCGGTTCCACGACTCGGTCTGAACTTCGTTTCTTTGTAAAAATTTCAAGACCAAACTTAAATCTGACATCATTCATGGTTTCCAAATGAAATGCGGATCTTAATCCGGATTACAAATTACAAGTTTTATAGTTTATAGATACTTTATATCACAGAATAATATTATATTATGTTGAGTCATATACTTGAATACGATCATAAAGTATGTTTTACAGGTTCTTAAAAAAGTTACTTATTTAAACATTTTTCCAAATAAAATATTTGTTTGTTTTAAAATGAGTTTTTATTGAATGGAACATTGTTTGTTGATGAAAAAGCGGAAGAAAAACTGAATCGTATGGATCATTATTTTCGCGTCACGACATGCACGCTGACGGTTTATCGTAATATAAATGCAAAACTCTGTTTATTGCGAGATCAATAGCATTGACTGCTGTCAATATATGTATAGGATATCTGCTTATATGTAATGCATTATTTATCGAATACTAAATTCTGCAATTCGCTCTGCGCGAATGCCTTGAATTATTGAATAACAGTCTCCTTTTCAAGAGTCAAGACTACCACAACATCAAACTCAAGATTATTTGAATTATTTTAGATCTTTGCTCTCATTCTATCCCTTGGATCTAACTTCTCCAATGAAAGCATGAGCAATTGACCTATTATCTCTTGCCAAGTACCTCAAGTCTGAGCCTGTCATTTTCACCTGGAGGCGATGGGTCACCTAGATCAGGGATGCAACTCAGCTTCTCGATACCCTTTACGTATCTCTGTCACCATATAAGACCAAATTTTTTCTCTCCTCATCGATCTTGAATTTCATTGATATCAGAACTGGATTCAGACGAAGCAACTATTTTATCTCGCCACAACAATGATAAAAATTTACAACCTTAGGAGGTGGGGTGGGTCTATTTTGTACAACCTTGACCTAGATGACAAATCGAACTAGCACATTTCATATCACGACTCATAATACTTTTAAGGAAGACAGTATTTGCAGAATAATGACCCTGACCTTTTTTTTTGCAAAGACGCTCTCGAAAGTCAATGTCTTTTTAACGCATAAAAAAAATGACGATTTTTTTGCATCATTTTATCTAAAACTGAATGAGAAGTATCCCCAAGGATCAGAATCAAAGTTTTGACTTAAATTAATAAACCATTTCAATTCTACAATTCAACATTTCCCACGGTTAAAAACTCTCAAATTACCATATCCCGGTAGCATAAATCAACAAAAAAACATCTCTTCAGAAATCGATAACAATCTCTTTAATATCTCCTGCATCCTCGATCCTTTTTCTCTCAACCCAGAGTAACAAAAATACGAAACAATCACCATAAATCATACCAACCGACACAAATAAATATTTCATAAATATTTACAGACTGTATTTTTAGCGCATCGAGTACTGTAATCTTCCAGTATTTTCGATTCTTAAAACAGAGTGAAACAGCGTCATTGGGCATTTTTACAGTTCTGCACTAACATACTAATCAGATAATGAGAGCTAGAATACTGCTAAGAAATCACTATAAGGAAATCCTAACATTACCAACTACTTTTGCGATTGGAAACTATTAGTCTCGATTTCGCTTTCATCAATGCGGAAAGATGATATTGCGGATAATAAGCAAAAAATAAAAATTGCTCGATGGAAGCTTCAAGATAATCTGAAAGACAGAAAGGTAAGCAAGACAGACAGAGACAAGGTGGGCGTCCTCAACAAGAGTCAGTGCGTGACGTCAGGCTTACATATTTGGATACCAAAGGATTTCACGTTGAGCGGTTTGCGCGGATCTCGATAAAATGTCAATAAAATAAAATAAAACGAAATGAAGCGAAACAGACATTGTTGCGTGAATGATTGTAAGACTCTGGATCCGTTAGATCCCGATTATTTAATCAAAGGCGACATGCTTGGCAGTGGTCTTTCTACCAAAACGTTTATTGGACCACTATATAATTCGAAATTCTTGAATCTTCCGGTCCTCAAGTGATTCACGAAACTCACACCAAGTCAAATCAGAAATCATTATCATGCATTCTCATTCTAATATTTAGAATCTGCGAACGTGTATATGTACTGTATATTGAAACACGTCCTTCTCAGGACCACTTCCGCAATACGTATGCCAAGGACCGAATCATTTTGATAAACTTCAAGACTCATTCATCCAGGCTTGAGATTATAAGTGAATTTAAACTGTTTCCAAGCTATTTGTTTTAAAACATTTTTATAGCAGATAAATAAATTGATTTGTCAGGTTTATCAATTAATTGTTTGAGAAAGATTAAAATTGATTTATCTCGAATAAATGTTACTTTGTGAAAATGAATAATGAGTTATTTGCAATAAATAAAATTCTAGCAGTTTGTATTGTTAACGTTTTAATTTTTCTGATGTTGCAACTTGGAATTTGAAAGTCCCTAAGTTTTAATTTATGTAACAGAGGATGGATTAAAGAAAGCATTAACATCTTAATTAATGAAACCACTTGCATGGCAAAAATTAGTCATCGAAACTTTCTCTAATTGTCATCGATTTTAGGATACGTTAAGTTTTGTATTTCATAAACCATTTTAAAAATCCGAAGTACTTTTCATGAAGAATTCTTAAACAGTTTTAAAATTTATTATTAACTCTCAAAGAAAAGTAGTTCAGATTTTAAAAAAAGTTTATGAAATATATAAAAAATTGAAGTCGATGATAGTGAAAGAAAGTCTCGATGACTAATTTTTTCCGTGTGGTGCAAAAATAAGTCCTTGAAAATTGTTTAGTTTCTAGCTAACTAAAAATAAGGTGAATCTCTGATTTTGGCAACCAAGTAGGCAATCTTCAAAGTGAATGACACTTGTTTTCATTAAATATATAGGCTCTTATGTCGTAAGTATCATTTTAGAGAAGAACATTGTTTATTTTACCTAATTATAAGAAGCACATCAAGAAGAAGAAAAAGAAGCTCATCAAAATTTCGAATTTTATAAACGAACTCATCCATAAAAGACTACGAGTAAAAGGCCTAGTTTTAGAAAAAAAAATATTTATTACTGCGATGGTTATGGTAATTATGACCACAATAATAACAACTTCTATTTCTAAGCGAGTTTACAAAAGTAGTTCCGCTTCAACTCACCCAATCTTCAAATCTTTTACCTAACAATAAATACACGAACAGGTGTTTTTACACTAAATGGGACACTTGACAAGTTCACTATTAAAAAAACCAGACAATGTTACAACACAAATCACTCAAGGTAAAAAATGGTACACCAACTAACACTTCACATTGAAAAATAAAATCCGGTTTCTCGGACTTAGCAGCTTTAAATCTTGAACGTCAAAGTCTTGCCCATTTTTAAATATTAACAATAATAATAGTAATAATATTTCATGGCAACTTTTGCCAGACTTTTATCGAGACATGCTGTGAGTTCTCCGAATACTCGAGTACCCGAGTAGATTCGCGAGATACAACTAACCAGAAAGGATCTATCGATTCCGACGATCGAAGATTGCGTCGAGGTCGACCTTCGGTCAATTTGAAAGCTTCCGCCCAATAGACTGGCTCGTTATGGAAAAAGCAGGTGAGTACGTGAGGAGTTCGCACCTATTCCGCTTTCCAAAACAAGAAAGCGACATCATCGCTACATAAACTAGGAGAACAAGTTATTGGGACGTTTTTAAAATTTTTTTTTGTCCGAAAAAAATATAATTTTTCGAACATATCGATATGGAAAACACCTGAATTGAAACTAAATACTCTTATCTAAAATTGCTCAAATTCAAAATTCCATCCCATCTGGAAGTAACTTCTCCAAAACATTTTATAATAAAGTGATACAAATTTAATCGTAACTGGAAGCTTCCGAATTTTAATTTGAATGCTTTATTTGAATATAATATAAGAACAATATACACACACACCTACTGTATGAGGGTAAGCTTACAACTGACTAAAAGGGTGGGTCCAATGTCCATGCAGGCCCTGATCTTTTAAGGAATGTAGGTGGAGGGGACCTAAGGGACTCCCTATCTTAACTTCAGGAAAAGTGACTATTTTTAGAATAGACTATACTCGGACCGATGCATTCCTTTTACAAAATATGTTAAGAACAGTATCACATGAAACCATGAATCGTGGGGGCGTTAAATTTTAGAATTCAAATTGGATTTAAATTTTGAAAACTTGGGTGATTCAAAATTTAATTAATTCTTGTTGGAAGCTTATCCAAAGTTGAAACGATTAATTTATTAATCTGTAATTAGACAAATTTAAAATGATTGAATTCAAAACAGTTTAAACTTGAATTTATTTGCAGTAAAAACTTGGGAATTCGACTTTATAAACGTAAAAACTAAGACACTCTAAAATTAACACACCCTAAATTTGGACGAATCAAATTTGAAAACAGTCAAATTCTGAAGCATATATAATTCGAAATCTAGTTTTATTTAAACAGACTCTTTGATCCTTCCTCTTAATTTTTTGTTGAAATACGCTACAGGCCATTGACACCTGGCTTTACACTGATGAATTCTCATTTATATGCATAACAGAATTCGCATCGTAATGAGTATCGTAAAATAGAACAAGAATCCGGATTAATAGTTATGCGAAAAGAGTGCGACGACATTCTTATACGTATATGAATCAAGGTAAGCAAAAGAGTTCAACACCAACAACTATTTTTAAGCAGTCGCACTCTCTAGTGACTAAAAAGTCTGCAGATCTGGAGATGAGTGCGTGGGATATTACACAACTGTTTTAAGCTCATACAAACAGTGATTGTCGTTATGCAGAAAAAAAGAGGAAAAAAAACACAAAAATTTCAATATAAACAAATCATTCCGGATTATGAGATCTACTCTGGACAAGAAGCGTTGACTCACAAGAGGCAAGAAAAAAAGAACAGAGGGCAATAAATTCATTTCATCAGCAGCTCAGGGTTAAAGGCCCTTCGAAATAAGAATGTGTAATAAAGTGAGGCGTAAAAAGTGTAAATGCTGATTAAAGTAGATTACTAAAACAGACACTTAAGCCTGGAAAATGTGAAAGCAGAGTTCAAATCTGGAAAAATAGAAACAAATATTGTAATTAGGTATTTCATTGTCGCTTTGTAGCTGTATTTGCTTTTGTGTATTGAGTAAAAAATATCGAATTATAATATTTGTCAAATCAAATGAAGAATTCAAATTTTAAGGTTGAAACTTGAATCCATCACCCTTAATCGATAGAATTTAAAATAGAATTGAGATTCCTGGTATTAAACTGGTAGAAATATTCAAAGAACGTTATATGAGATTAATTTTTGAGGTAGCAACAGTGCTGATAACTTTTCATATCAAGTCTGTAAGATAAATGATAAGAATTGTTAAGATCATCAAAAGATTTAAAGATAACACTACAAAGTTCACTACTATAAATTAAAAACGACTTTGATCAATGAGGAGAATGTTAATTAGAACATCGCTAACAACGAAAATATTTTTCTAATTTCTTTTACTTCAATTTTATTACTACTTTTTCTCCTTGAAATTAGAAAGGAGATATTAGTTTTATTTTCTGATCATGAAAAGTGAAAGAAAAATATTTTGCATTCAATGAAATAGCAGGCTAATTTAGGATGCGCAGATGAACATTTATAAAGGATTTCTCACACTCAATAATGCCTTCATTTTCCACGTTAACGATCTTTGAACCACGAACGACGACTTTCAAATGACTATTTTTACGGTGATCTTTTAATTGGACAATGCAATGCCTGAAGTCTCAATTACGAGTTTCTTCAAGTGATCTAATCAGCAATTAACTTTTCGTCTTTTAAAAATAATCAATCATAAAACTCTGGATTTTGTGATTTGCTAATTAAAATTGATTTAAAATATCTAATTTTCTAATCCTATATAGGTGATAAAGAACCAATAAAATTAATTAAACTAGATGATGAAAAATTGACCGGGAGTAGAAAAGCATCACCCCAAGTTCAGAGAATTTATTCAATTGAGACTCCTTCGAACAAACGAGATTCAAATCAAAATGAAGTGCACCCATTATTTCACAATTTATTTTTAAATTGGATTCTACAAACTAGAATCTATCAGCCTTCATAACAATTTAATAACTATGTACTATTCTATTGAAAATAATTTCAGGGCATATTTTACCCTTCTTTTTAAGGTTCTCTATGGTTTCCCTAGGTCTGAGACTAAATATTTATTTTTGTGACACATGCCCTTAAATCATGAAGTGTATAAAAAAAAAGTTAAAAAATTAAAAGTTTGATCTGAGTATAAAACTGCAAGTATGGAGGAAGAAAGAGAGCTTGTATTATCTTTTGAGTGAATCGACGATTCAATTAAAAATGTATTACACCAATTTAACATTTCCGCTGAAAGGCGACGATCTGATTAATTATGAGATTAATGGGGTTTTAACTAACCGATTAAAGCGTGTGAATATAATCTTATCAGACGACAAATAGTTCTTTTTTTAGAGTCGACCTTGAGAAAAATTGTAATTATGGTGTCTCAGAACAGTTTTGTTTTATGTTTTTAGTATATTTTTTTTTCTATTCGGAATGAAAAGAGTATAGCTCGAGATCAAACAACTATTTATAGTACAACACATGCAGTGCAAAATCGGCAAGCGTGAAAAAAGAAACTGAAGAATAGAACCCTACTAAATGACCATCTGATCAGTTCAAGGACACTCAAGCACAAAGTGGTTACGATTTGCGATCGTTGCGAATCCTGTAGGAAATTCCTCTCGGTTTTTGTCAAATAAAACTCCCAGGAACTGAACTATGAGTTCATTCGGTGATTCATTATTATTTTATGAGAATTAAATTAGAAAAGCTTCCCTTTTTAATGTTAATTTATCAAATCTACACATTTCCATTTTGATTGCTTCAAATTTGGAAGTTTCTAATTTACCAGTTTTCAAAAAAAATATTTTTCGTGAATTAAATAATGAAACTTCTTTAAGCAAGAAATCTCATAAGAAGCTCGCGAGAGTGAAAGCCTCATATCTATAGTTTATTTAAATATTTACAGTATTCCATTTTTCTTCCTTATTTTATAATCAAAAAAATAGCAAGATAGTTTATCAGATCGACTATCTCGAATTTAATAATATTCTATTAGGAAACATTAAATATGCATTAATTCTGGTATAATATATTGCCATTCGCTTCTCACTCGTGCAGCAAACTTTCACTTGATTGACACTGTTTTATGGTACTTGAACCATGCAGTGAGCTGATACCAAAAGATTCAAACAATTCATTCTTTCCAGACTTTGAAACTGATGAGTCTTCAATTACAAAAACGAGGGCACTTCATTAATCATTAAATAGCAATAATTTCAAAGTATCGCATTCAAATAAAAGAAATTGCTCCAATTTAAAAAAGTCAAGTTATATCTTTTTTTTTCAACTGAAATGAAATACTTCAGTTCCTTAAGAAACCTAATTGTGATTGGGAATGATTTATAATCTGATATTAAACGTCTGTTTGGATATAAACCTTCTGGTAAAACGTGGATGAGTAAAAGTATCAGAATCGATCGTCATGAATGATTCACTATTGTGATGCGAAATTTATCCGAGATAAACGTCGTTAAAAGCCATTTACAGTTAATGCTATCAACCTCGAGATTTTTTATATTGTGTGACAACCTTCTCTAATAATTTCTTTTACTTCGTCTGTCAAAAATTGTTTTTAATGTTTAATTTATTGTTCTTTTCCTTCAAATTTTTTAGAATTTAGGTATATTAATTACTGAAAAAATGATGAAAATTACATCATATTGAAGACAAGTTTTCTGAACAAAACTTCCTAATTTTGTAAAAATAATTTTATAAATCATAAAAGTTCAGTTAATTATTACCGTAAACTTCTTAGTGCAATATAATGTAATTTTCAATGTATTCTTTTACAACATACGACCTGCTATTGCACTAAAAAGAAATTTGAGTCCTTCCTGAAATTTTCAAACTTTCTCCTAGATTTTCCAACTTGTCAAACAGAAATTAATTAGTTTTATTTGCTCAGCTGCGTATACTCGTGTTTATCAAATTTACCTACAATTTTTATTTGTGTTTGTCCAACAGCTGTCCTGGCATCAAAAGGAACCCTCCAAACTTAAAAATAAAATTTTCTCACAATACAGTAAAAATATCTATTTTTAAAAGCCATTTCTCAAAATTCAATTACTCTAAAAATCTAAAGCCCTTCAAAAACAATCTGTAGCAACAAATAATCAAAACTCACCGAATTCCTAAAACCAAAATTGTATTAAAATCCACCCAAGGTAGTAAAAACAAGCAGGTGTCAGAAATGATGTGAAAATTGAAATTGTAATCTAAAAATCGTTAATATCGGAGCACAATGCGAGTGATATGACTTTTATCAACGAAAAGTGACGCATCCTCTTTTCTAAGAAGTCAGAAATTAGAAATTAACAAAACAAAAGCAATTTTTGAAGAAACGGCGATGAAAGATTCGAAAAATGGACAAGACGCCTTTGTCCATTTCACTGTACAGAAAAAGGAAACATCTCGAAAACCCTTGTGATGTGTTTTCAGGAAAGTGGGAAACCGAATAGCGTACGAATATCGACTTCTCACTTCGTCTGTAATGGTCATCGCGAATTGAATAATATGATTTTTAACTTACAGAAAAGTGGCTCCTGTTTTTCCACTAGATCAGACGCACTTAATGATGAATTTAACACCAGAAAACGAACACTTTTCGATCAACGGGGAGGGACGAGGGACTACCGCACAACTTTATAGCCAGGAACGAACGGATGGTCACACCACGACAAAAGGGGAGAAAAAACGCGATCGAATACTGAAGTGAGCTGCAAACAAACGCAAATCGATATAACAAAGATGGCGGTCTTATTCGATTTTTTAAAGCCCGCGAAACGATGGCAAATTTTTTAAATTACAAAAAATAAAAATATTTGAACCAACACAATAAATTCTTATTATCTTACCAATTTAAATAGATAAAATCAGCTCCTAGCTAATACAATTATATTCCATAAAAGGGATAAAAGGTATCTACCTTTCTTGCAATTATGTTACATCGTTACACGAAGTTAACCTTAAAATTTTGTAATCAACTTTTCTAGATTTCAGATATAAATAATTATAATAATATAAAGTTTATTGAAAGGCTGAAGAATAAAAACTTGTAAATAAATAAAAGGTATTTAAATCACTTGTTCTGGCTTTTGTCAGAGAGCTTTTGTTAAATAAGAATCCAGTTTTTTTTTGCAATTAGCAATGCTCCAATAATATCGCACATTTCTACTACGCGTGCGTTGCATAATTTCATTTTATTGGTCATATTTCCCTGGAATTTTTGAGATGCCAAAAATGCAATTACAATTTTCATTAATAAATAATTGTATTTTAATAAATAAAATATCAATTAAATCATTAAGTTATATTATGTATAAAATACATCCAGCGAGATGAGGTGGGAGATTCCGAGATTAACAAACTCCGTGAAAAAGAGAATTTGAGAGAAGGTGTGGGACGAATCTAAAACAATTTGGGCGGCAAATTTTGATTTTTATATTTTCTTTTCTATTCGTGAGTTCGTTTTCCACTG
>JAUESI010000007.1:5181234-5201589 GCA_032275145.1 Synergus laeviventris | reverse complement strand
TTTTCAAACTGATGGCCTAAAAGTACAGCCAGCGCCGCCACTCGGCCTTGACCAGCATATTGCCACTTTTAGTTTTGTGTGTCACCCCCCTGCTAAAAACCAAGACTTAACCTAACACAATCTGACATGACTTTATTGATATCTTATTCATTCGATTTCTACCTTACCGGCTTTCATTTTTTCATGTACCTCTTTTGAATACAAATAGAGAAAATGAATTTTAGGAATAGGTAAACCTAATTATCAATCTTTTGAAAGGCCGCTTGCTTGTGTAAGCAGGCTGTCTGTAGGCAGAGGCATGAAAGCAACATTATTTCTTTTAGAAATAGAGAAATTTAACGATTAAATTACATCCAATTGCACCTTGAATCTTTAATTTTTAGGAAAATTGTGGGGCGATGTAAGCAAGCAACCAATATTGGCATTGCATGGATGGCAGGATAACGCCGGCTCATTTGACTTGTTGGCGCCTCTTCTGAAAAATCGATCTATTCTAGCAATAGATGCTCCTGGTCACGGTTTATCGAGCTGGCTTCCAAAAGGGATTTCCTACAATGATTTTATCTACTACGTATCCACCATCCAGAGACTAAAACGCCACTTTGGATGGGAGAGAGTAAAACTTCTTACACATTCTGCTGGTGCTTTAGCTGGTTTTAGTTACGCTTCTCTCTACCCTAATGAGACAGAATTTGTCGTTGCAATCGATGCCCTTCATTATCCACCTTTAAATTTTGCAAAACTCTTTGATAACATCAAAACGATTGCGAGAAACATCGATACATTTTTAGAATACGAAGAGAAAAATTCTCCAGCTCCTTGCCACACACAGGAAATTGCAATCCAAAGGTGGATTAAAGGCACAGATGAATCTTTGAATGAAATTGCAGCCAGGACGCTGATGATTAGAGGTGCGACAAGAAAAGAAGATGGAACATATTTCTATAATCGTGATCCAAATGTCAGATTTAATACCTCGAATGTAGGTTACACTACTGAAATTTTGACTCAATTCGCTGAGCTTATTAGGTGCCCTTATTTAGTTCTGAGAGGAGCAGAGTCAAAAATGTCAGATATTTTCTTAAAAAATGTCATCAACATAATGCAGAATAATTGTAAGGAGTTTTCAGTTCATACAATTCGAGGAACACATCATTTGCATATGGTGAATCCTGAAGGAGTTGCTGAAATTGTGAATCCGTTCCTAGATCGATACAATACTTGATTATAGTAATTAAATAGACCAAAATTTTAGTGAAGTTAATATTCTGTAAAACAAGTAGTTTTTAGTCTTAGTCTGGTTCAGCTTTCTTAATTTTCAAAGTGAATTGTAATTTATATATGAAATTTACAAATTTCAGTTTTCATCATCAGAGATTTTATATTTATAACTGAGATTTTTCTAATATAATAACTAAGTTCGTCAGATTTTTGGAGTTAGAACATTGACTATATTATAGATTAAATTAATAATTTATTTTAAGGTTACGCTCAGGTTGTTTAACAATTTAAGAGAACTTAGTCATAAGTTTTGTTATCTTTAAAATTATTAAAAAGAAATTATTTAATGACAATTGATTTATTATTATATCGGTTGGACAACAAAAAATAAACCTTAAAGGGTGCGTTATTTTTCTTATATAAAGTTTATTTAGAGAGCTCTGGTCTAATCAATTCTATGGAATGTATGGACACAATCTATTTATAAAACTGACTTATACTCTGTTCTTATACTAGTATCGACAGCGAGTGATAAACATCCCAGATATATAACTTGCACGTGAAGCTTGTAATGTAGTTTCTTAAAGTTAAGATCATAAAATAATATAAACAATTTCAATATTTCCATAAAATCTTTGAATGAAATAAACATATTAGCTGCCTTTGCGTAAGTCTAATAAAAGTACCTGCCTATTTCAATTATTTAAATACTCGATTAAATTATCAAAGCTAGTAACAGTTAATAGAATCTTAATTAAAGAGAAAAATACTAGTACCAATAAAAAATTTAGGGCTTCCAGGGTTTCCTTGGCGACTTTATTTCTTGAGATTTTGAATGGAAGATTTTCCTGCAATGCAATTTCTTAATCAGATTTGGGCTCTGATCCATACTTCTTTCTGGAGAAGACTTTGTTATCTCAATGCGTGGGACGATAACTAAATGTTCTGGAGATCCTATAAAATTCAGATTAGGTTAAGAAATTTTCCAATTTAAAGTATAAGGGACTCTGAATAAAATGAAAATCTATACACACACACACACATATAAATTTTGTATATATAATGTATCTGTGAGTGTTTCAAATAGGCTTCCACGCCCTTGAAGCTAATTCTACAAAATCCCTTAAAATCCCTTGACATTCCTTAAAATCACTTGAAATATCTTAAAATCTCGGGCAACGCCGGGTAAATTTCTACTAGTAAATGATAAAAACGATACCTTTTTCTCTTGAAGCAGGAGAAAAGACTTTTCTTAGTTGAGAAACTGCAGGGATGTTACTCGAATCGATACCACCAGATCTTCTACTTTGAGAATTTTTTCTAGGTGACTTCCAATAAACAGAATTTTTCCCTTTTATCTGTTGTATTTTGTTAAGTGTTGTCGTTTTTCCAGAAGAAATATCTCCGATCATAACAGTAACTTTTTGCGAAGAATTTTTCGTTTTTTGATAGTTTGGAAATCTTTTTCTCTGAATTCCAGAAGTGGACGGTCTATTAATATTACTCCTCGAAGAATCCTTATTAAAATCAAAGTTCGTTTGCACCGGATGATGACCATTGTTTTCAAGTGACCTGCTTCTCCTTTTTCTGTATTTCTTCGTTCTCTCCTGAATGTTACTTTCAGGAAATCGTGGAATCTTTTGCAGGAGTTTTCGATTTTCACTGCAAAAATGAATTCGTTTGATCGTCTTCGAAATCTCGGTTGTTGAAGATTCTTCTGATACAATATCAGACATTGACAAACTTCTTCTCAGATTTCTTTGTGATTTTCTCTCCTCATGGGCAATATTTTGTTCCCGTTGAAAAAAAGAATCCTCACTACCAGTGGTAGTATTGATAACCTTCGAATTGCTTTTATCTTCCTTAGATTTGAAGCGAGGAGTCGCGACGTATTTTTTCTTCTGGGGTTTTTCAACATTTTTGTTGAGAGACGAAAACTGACAAACTTTAGGGAAAAAACGAACTTTATTTTTCATGGGTGAAGTATTGACTGTTTCTTTTCGACTAATTTCATTCATATAGCGATTTTCCTTGTTAGATTCGACACTGCAGAATGGAGGCATGGGGAAATATTCCTTTCTTCCCCAAGAACGACTACAACCCTGTATAATTTTATTTTGATTGGAAGTATTTAGCGGACTTCTGGACATCGTCGACCTTGAAGATGGTGGCCAATCGGGTGAAGACTCGCTCTCTATATTTTTATCTGGTTGAAAAGTACTCTTAAGTTGCTTCATAATAGAGTTCAGCTCTGCTCCAGTGTTATTCAGATCGAGTCCACTTATCTTCGAGAATTCCGCAAAGCTAAAGCAACTTTCAGGTTCACTCAAGTGTTCCGAAGAATAATTATAATCAGTCTTTAAAGTGTAGAGAAGAACTTTTGCAAGTTGATCGATGGTAATTTCCTTTGAAGACTTATCCAATATCTGTGCGAGAGTTGTAATAGTATCTTTGAATATTTCTGTCTGAGGTAAACTTGGCATTGAACTTTTTCTGAAATTCTCAATTAGAGGTATTAATTGGTCGCCGGAAATTCGTTTGGAATTCCGGTTGCTCAAAACAGTGGATTCTTCTAAAATAGTTGTCAAATGTTTACTCAAGAATTTAGAAGTTGCAAGTAATCCAATCCCGGAATCGTAATTTTCAGAGGGTTGAAATTTTTTAGATTTATCAGTTTCTTTGAAAATTGTATTGTTGTTTTCAGAGCGAAGACAGCCGCGGTTGGAAGAAGAAGCAAAAGTAAGAGATTTATATTTTGTACTTGAGCTGGACAATGTAAGTTCTGTTTGAGATTCGGGATTGGAATCGCAGTCTATAAATTCATCTTCTGAGGAAAGTCTTTGATTCAAAAGGTTATTAGCAGGGTGATATAGATTTTTTAAAGTTTCACTGGATGAATAATAAGAGGCATCAGAGTCTAAGGCACCATCTATGATTGTTGATTGTAGAGATTCTATGGAGGCATTTGTGGTTGAACCATCGACAGTCCCTGCTGCAATGATGAGAGATGGCGATCTGACTAGACTGATCGAAGAAGAATCATTTAATGATGTATTTTTCAGGAGGGAATCGTTCTCTACGAGCCTTTGGAAGTCAGAATCGTCGTTATTAGTTGGGTGAATTGCTTCCACGCTGTCGAAATTTGATGAGCTGATAGAAGAACTGCTAGAGGGAGGAGGTAAGGTTACAAAACCGTTGTTGAAAATGCTGTCAACCGATTCGTCTAAAATGAAATGAAGGAAAAAAAATTAATATAAGTAATTCAGTAGTAAATATTTTTAAATTAAAAATAATGATCGATTATGTATTATATATATGGTATATATATGGTATATATATAATATATAATCTAATGGTTGTTGTTGAGGCCTTTGGTCGCAATATCATCTTGAAATAAATTGACGCTTAAATAAACATTGTTTTATCTAAAGCTTAAAATCTCAAGACCAAAGGCCACAATAACAGCTTGAATATAACGATTATTATGTTTTTTTAGCATAAAAAATAAAAATAAAATAGATTCTCGAAATCTGGAAATCTGAAGTAACATTTCCTTTCTCTTCATCTACTGGTTGGATCGGTATTCGCCGATTGTACTTTAGAATTTATATCAGAGCTGGCAAATGATTTTAAGGAATTTGTACAAAATTTCAAAAGAATTCTGAAGAGTTCCAAGATTTTCATATAATTGAAAATACTTAAAAACCAGATTTTGAAATCTGTTGAAATCATTTTAAATTAATTTTATGTTCTTAAAATTTATGCTCTTTTGAATCTTCCGAAAACTCCATTTTATCCGAAACTTCCATTTTATAGAAGAATTTTTTATGCAAGGATTTTACTTTTTAAAATTAAAATCAGATAATTGTAAATTACGATATTTGAACATCATTTTATTTTACAACAAAAACTTTCTTATTTATATACCGAATTATACAGCTTACATATAGCTTGTTTATCTCGTATGAAGGGGGAAATTTCATAAAACTCCTTAAAATTCTCTGTTAAATACTTTTAAAATCCATTGAAATTCCATAAAGTAATTTGAAATCTTTTAAAATCTCGGGCAACGCCGGGTGCATTTCTGCTAGTAATAAATATTTTTCGCCAAAACTAGGCGACTATAAAGAAGAAAGTAAATGGCCTAGATTTAGCAAAAAATATTGCTAGTAAATTTATAATTAGGAAGTAAAGTTAGTGTAAACCAAATTTGTTCTTACACGGTAATTCCTAACTTCCTTAAAGAAATTTTATGTGAGATTATTTTTGGGATTTATAAAATCATTAATCATAAAATGATATGATAAATCCTTTTTAATTTGAATATTACATATATATATATATATAGATATATATTATGCATTATGCATGTAATTAAAAAAAATTCCACTCAATACTACAGGTCCTACAGGTGCAAAGATTTGGAGGTTAACTTCACATATATATTTTGTACTTACGATTCTTACCATCAGTTGAAGGCATTCGTTCGCGAAAATAGTGAAACATGTTTCCTCTTTCACATTTATTACCACAAAAATGTTTTTTTTTTTAATTTTAATACTAAAGAAATTAGATACTTTAACAATTTCTAATGATGCCGAATCCAGCCGAATCTTTCGAATCCACAATCCACCTGACTTGTTTCACGGTTTCACCTGCTATGGCCTATGGGTTGGGTTGGGGCAGCGGCAGCCGGGCCGGGGTAGTAAAAGCAACAAGTGTTTAAATTTGTCGTTAGGTGTCTTCAGGTGACTTTTGGCAGAGACAGAGCAGAGATGACATTTGGCTTATAGGACAAAGTTGCCGTTTCAAGTGGATGGCACTTGGCACTGGATGGAAAAAAATTTAGAAAAGGGAGAAAATAACTTGATGGGAGAAGAAATAAGATTAAAAAATGCAAAACCGGCTTTCGGCAGGAGATAAGATACAATAAGATAAAATCCAGATAAGTAATGTATACCTGTCTTAAAATCCAAAAATATATCGATTTTTCAATTGCAGTAATTTAAAATATTTTATAGGAATATATTTTGTTTTACTAGATTTGAAGGATTTGAAAAAATAATGAAAAAAGGTTGCTCTTGCTTCTATCCTCAACTTTATCAAAAAGAAATCCAAACAATAAACAAATTTTTTGTTCTAATAAGTATTTGAAAATTCGCTCTAATCCATCAGCTGACTGCAGGACCGTACATTCATTTCAGAGCACTCGGCGACCATTATTTCATTTTGTAAATATATATACCATCAGCTGCCATCAGTACTCTGTCAGTACCTGCCACTCTGCCAGAGTGCCAATTGGTGCCAATAGTCAGTACCCGCAGTACATTATACAATCTCTGTCAGTTTCTGTCATCTCTGTACATAGAAGCAGACTGGATCAGACTGATATAGTAATTCATAGTCAGATATGGTATATATATCCTGGGGTTCTATCGGTTCTATGTTCTCGAGCTCGTACGAATAACTTTCGTATACGAATTAGTAGCTCTGTCTTTGTCCTACTCACATGATTAGAAAAAGGCAAACAATACTGTAGCAGACTGTAGTATACGAAAGTTTGACGAAAGTTATTCGAACGAACTCGACAATAATCTCTGATAGCATAGTACAAATAAAGGGGTCAAGGCACACCAATGCATACGATCCTGATATCACGAAGGGTCGCGTGATCGTGTTCGAAGCTTCTAAATGGGTAGAAAGCTTTCCTTGTTTTCCCCACTCGTTCTCTTTAATCCGTCAAGGTTTAAACGAAACTTTGGACTTTAGCAGACTTTAGTTGACTTTTAGCAGCAAGTGCGAACTGCTATCTTGTTACACTATTTGATCGTAGCAAAAAAGTCAAATTCCGTCTCCGTTATAGGTCACTCACAGTTCCAAGGGCCTGAAAAAAATCCAAATATGATAGTTATGAGTCCTTAAGCTTAGTTGACACAAAAATCCCCAATTTTAGATTTCTCCTCAGTGTTTAAGAGTGCATTTTGTGAAATAGCAACTAGAAACTTGTCTGAATCTAAGTGTTTTAAAAACAATTAAAACATTGGAGTCGTAATTCGATTCGGAGCAGAAGACTATTGTTGATCCGACAACCCCGACAACCCTTATTCCTATAAATAATTGTTTTTTTAGCTAAATCTTCCAAGCTTTTACGATGTCGGGTAACAAAATCGATATGCAATACACACCGCCAACCTCGGACACCATCCAAACTAAGCCATTTCCCATTAGAGGTAAGCAATCTTTAATTTTATTCATTTTATACTTCGCAAACCGAGAATTTACAAATTTGACGTTTTACGGGTACCATTTTTCAGAGCAGCTGACATTTTACATTTTATATATATATATATGCACCACGTGCGTTGTATATGTCATTATTTCATATATATAGTTTCTTCTAGTTCACACGCATTATCCTCAAAATAATCGGATTGAATGTTAAAGAAAATAGAATATTGTTGATAAAAGTGAATTAGGGCAGTAGATTTATTACTTTATTTTTTATGACCTTCCTAATTGTTTCAAATGTGACATTTTTTTCAATTGTTTTCTTGTGTCACACAAATAACAGGTAACACATACAAATATTCTTATCATTGTTAAATTTATTTTATATGTGTTTAACAAACACAGTATTTATATATATTGATCAATTTAATATTTCAACATTTTTTAGAAAAAAGTTTATTGTTTGTTTTTAATTAGGTAGCATGTTATAAAAGGGAAATGCATAGCATATAAAACTACGAATTGAATTTAAACATTGTGTAAAATTTGAAGAAACATAATATTAAAATTCACTGACTTTTAAATTTTGAGTACAAATTTGTCGATCTATAAATACATAAAAGAGACTAATGCAAGGATTGGCGCCATGAAACGCAAAATGAAGAAAATATAGGCTCACTTGCATTTAATTCTTATATACATATAAAATAATGCATAATATATGATCTCTATCACGTATTTTGCGATTTGAACAGCGGTGCCAAATTGATTAATTCAATCAAATACAATCCTTCGTTTTTCAAAATTCGCCTCTAATAATTTTATATTTATTATTACGGACGTAAGGTTGCGGCAGTTTAATTTTCGAGTACCCTAACTTTCCTGATAAAAAGTGGAGTGATTAGCAAAGTGCTTTTTAGTGTACAATGTAAAATTGTTAAAAAATTGCAATATAACTTTGAAAAGCCTCTAGGTACTTTAAGGGAATAAAATTTTCAGTAATTTTAGGTTTAAATGAATCGCGTGTAAAAATAATCCAGTATAAACCATTTATGTTTGAAGCAAAAAATATACTGTTGCATATATAATTACATAGTTGTTTTGAAATATTTCAGGGTTTCTCATTTCGTTTTTTCTCGAATGTATACAATGACTGTAGAGCAGATGGAGATTTAGCAATTTATAGTACAATCATATGAAACAATTATTAGTTTGATCTTCAGAAATTGAATTTGCCAGACTAGATGAATTATTTCCAGATAGAGCCAGCCTAACGCAGATTGGCCGGCAGCCAGTTTTTATTCTTTGGGTTGTAAATGACAATGTGTTTTAAATTTCACGATCTGAGAACTCCTGAAACTGAACTACATAATTAAATCGCCTGAAGATTATAGAGTACAAAACTCGTTGATGCATTCAGATTCTAGCTACTCGAACCACTGAAGGAGAAAATTCAATAAAAAAACCTTCGAATTTTGTGAGAAAAGCAAAATATGGGTTTAAGGACAGCATTTTTTGCTGTAACTAAAATTTTGTATATCAAGATAATTTCCTTTTCTCTCCCATACTTGTGTATTTTAAAGATATTTTTTTGTTTGTCATTTGAATTAAATATTTTAAAATATTAAATTTCTAGTGAACAAGAGTATATTACGATTATTTGCACTTTTTATTATTATGAATGCCTCAGCATAGATATAGATATTACTCACCAAGAAATCATGTGAATATCATGTTTTCAACAAATGAACTGAGACACAGCTGTCTTTTCCTATTCAACAAATGAACAGGTTTAAAAAGGTTTAATCATAATGTTTATATACTAGAATGTCATGTGCGCACAAAAGCGCGCCTTTTTCAATAGTTTATCCTTATGATAATTTTTAAAAGCTTATGTTAAAATATGTTAATCTTCAATACATAATTTGATTTTAGTCTCATAAACAATCCTCTCATAAAAGCTGTTTCTATAATAAATTCAAAGTTTTGAAGTGAGTGTGTATAATTTTAAGGATATTTATGTAAAATGAATTCAAAAAGATTTCAAAAAATTGCAAGATTTCAATATATTTTGAAATAATTCAAAGAAATTAAATACATTTAAATAGAAATTTCAAGAGATATCAAGGGTTTTTAGGTGATCGAAAAGAATTTATGTTAAATTATGTTACTTAAAAATCTTCAAACTATTTAGGACTTCTTTGAAATTACTTAAAAATATTTGAATAATAAATGATCAATTCATTTTCATCATTTCATTTCATCATAACAGGAAACTATATTGTCACTGAATAAAGATTTGTCATCGTCAGCAGTAATGTAAGAATCAATGCAACTTGATTCTCTTTAGATTTTTGTAGAAGATATTGTGAATCAAACAGAAGCAGTATGTATTTCATTCTTGAACAATGAGTATCTCCGACGCAGATGATCTAGAAGTGAGACTTGATTTATTTAAAACTCCTTCAATTCTCAATGCGCTTGATTCATTACTCCAAATACTTGTCAACAAATAATTTTTGAAATACCTATATAAGGAATTAGATAAATGTCTGCCATTTAAATTTTGCACCTGAAATTTAAATTTGTATTCAAAAACTGAATTGAATTGAATTTAGAAAGTTTGTATTTACTAAGTGCACATCACTTTGTCACATGATGCTGTCATATCAATCACGAGAATATTTCTGAATGTCGAGTGCGACAAGATTGTAGATTGTTATCACTGAATTAACGTCTATAGGTAAACAGTAAATTTAGAGCATTAGTTTCTTTAGTCATGTCGTGTCAACCGAAGAAACCTAAAATCTCCACTTTTATGCGTGAGTTTCATTTCAAATTTTATTTCTTTTTTTGGGGGGAATTAATCAAGTATAAAAAGAATATTATCTCTATTAAGCTTGGAAATAATTTTTATTTAGGCAATTCGAACTGATTTATTTATAATAATTAATCCAATGACTGAATAATCTTTTTAATTAAGGATCTTACACTTTTGCAGGAGAACGAGCCAACTTTGTAAACAAGCCTCATGTGATTGCAATGGTAGGTTTGCCAGCAAGAGGGAAGACCTACATCTCGAAGAAGTTGTGCAGGTACTTGAATTGGATTGGAATCAATACTAAAGTCTTCAATTTAGGTGAATATAGAAGACATGCAACAACAGCCTACCAGTGTCACGATTTTTTTCGACCGGATAATATCCAAGCCATGGCGATTAGGACACAATGTGCCCAAGACGCTCTCAACGACGTCTGTCATTGGTTGGAGTCCGGAGATGGTGAGGTTGCAGTTTTTGATGCCACCAACTCCACAGTTGAGAGGAGAAACCTGATTCGAGAATTCGTCGTCCAGAAGATGGGCTTTAAATTGTTTTTCGTCGAGTCTGTGTGCAACGATCCCGAAATCGTTGAGCAAAATGTCATGGAGGTAAGAAAATGAAAAAAATGAGGATAGTAAAAAATCGAGAAGTGATTTTAGATCTGTATAGGATCATAGAGATATTAAAAATTTTCGAATATTTGCGATTCAAAATAAACAACTCTTTAGTTTAAAAGCATGTATTAATTATCAGTTTCGCCGACATTACGCCCGCAATAATAAATATTTTTTGCTAAAACTAGATCGGCGAAACTAAATTTACTTTTTGTTGTTGAACGAAATAGAAATCTGTATATGTAACTAATTTGACAATCAAACTTGTTACGTGATTTGGGAAAAAAAAATAGTTAAAACATCTATTTCGTAATTTTTCGATTTTCTATTCTAGATAGTCTTTTTGTAGTGCAAGAGTGTAATTTGCGCGCTAAAGTGCGCGTCTTTGTCAATAATTTATGCATTTGAAAATTTTTTTAGTCTCAAAACCAATCGTTGAGGTGAGTGTATAATTTTAAGGATATAAAATAAATTCAAAAATATTTCAAAGAAATATCAAAAAGCTTTGAGTGATTTAGAGGGATTTAAATATTTGTTGCAGGATTGCAATAGATTTAAAAAGATTTCTTAAATGATTTAATACAAATTTCAAAGGATTTTAAGAGCTCATGAATCTTGGTCCTCAAAAAAAACTACTGCCTTTTAAGAGCTTTAGTAGACGCATCGCAATACAAAAGATTAGAATCACTCGCGAGTCATGAAGCCAAAGAGGTGCAGAATCAGCATTTAATGTACATAGGTTGATTTTCGGATTTCAGGTCAAGGTGAGCAGTCCGGATTACGCAAATATGAACAAGGAGGCGGTCTTGGCAGATTTTATGCTACGAATCGAGCATTACCGGGAGAAATATCAGCCCTTAGATGAGATTGGAGAGAGCGATCTTTCCTTCATGAAAATTTACAATACCGGCGAGAAAGTTCTTGTTCACAAACACGAGGGCCACATACAAAGTCGAATAGTCTATTATTTAATGAATATACACATTATACCGCGCACAATTTATCTCACGAGGCACGGTGAGAGTGTGATGAATTTGGACAGTAGAATCGGTGGCGATTCTGACCTCAGCGATAGAGGAAGACTTTATGCTAAAGCATTGTCTGATTATATTGTTGAGCAGGATATTCAGGGCCTTCGAGTTTGGACCAGTTGGCTGAAAAGAACTATTCAAACTGCAGCCGACATCAAAGCACCTCAAGAAAGGTGGAAAGCTCTTAATGAAATTGATGCTGTAAGTATAAGGACTTAAAAAGGATCGTCCGTATCCTAAAGGGAAAGAATTACAAAATTAAAAAAAGATTTAATGCAATGATTCATTTTGCAAATAATTACAGGGTATTTGTGAAGAGATGACGTACGAAGAAATCGAGGAGAAATATCCTGGAGATTTTGCAGCAAGGGACCAAAACAAATTTTCATATCGATATCCGAGAGGAGAAAGCTACGAGGATTTAGTGGCTCGATTGGAACCGGTGATCATGGAACTTGAAAGACAGGGAAATGTCCTGGTCGTGAGTCACCAGGCAGTGTTACGCTGTCTACTTGCGTACTTCCTAGACAAAAGTGCAGGTCAGCAGGAATTATCGTTCATTCTAATTTCTAATCCTAGTTCTAATTTCAGTATTTCTGCGATCATATTTCAATTTTTATATTTTACATTTATCGTTTAATATTGAAATAAAAATATTCTATCTTATAGATAGTGAGTAAATATTATTCATATTACATAATTCGGTCTTGGCTTTGAGAGACAAAGCGGAAGTAGATAAGGAAATTTTTATGGCAAATACGTTAATACAGATGTGTTAATTTACTTGTTTAAAGTTTCTGTGACATAAAACTTCATAAAAATAAGTATCGGAAATAATCTATAAATGATTGAAGAATAAGGATTTAAAAATATTATTTAATTTTATAAAACCTCAATTTAATAACGTTCAAAATTAAAAGATTCGAAATTTGAAGGATTAAATTAAAGTTTACAGGTATTATATTGTATATGTAATATGTATATTAGCCAACATTAATAATTAATGAATGCAAAATTACTGCTTCAAATATTTTCAGGCTTCACAGCCCATATTGCAGAAGAAAATAGGGCAAATGGGGAATATTTTTACGAAAATAGGATCGATATAGGGATAGAAAAAAAAGGTTAGAAGAAAGTAATATCGCATCATAAATTAAGGCTAATAAGACCTTAGGTTGCTTGTATTATAACTTTTAACAAACACTATTGTATCAGTGTATTCTACTTCCAAGTTTCGTTTCTTTCCATTTTGTACGCTTTCAAATTTGGATTTCTTGCTATTTAAATTTGTTTCAAATTGAAAATGCTTTCAAATTCGTAAACTCTAATAACTTAAAATTTGGACCCTTTGTAATCTTGGTGTTTTCAATTCTTAATGCTTTTTAGATTGAATTTTTAAGAGTTTGCAAAGCTTCCCAACTTGTATTGAAAAATATAATGCTTTATATAGGTTAACAAATCTGCTCTATGATTTCGATTCTAAAGTACTGACGTTGAATACAGTAAGAGAGAGGGAAAGGGGGATTAAGATTTCGAGAATGATAGGATAGGATAGAATTTGAATTATTAAAGAAAGATAGAGGAAAATTTATAGGTCTATTTTAAGAATTCAAAATTAAAATATAAGATAAAACAGAAGATAGAAAATGGGCTACGATGTTTGTTTACTCTTTGATTTAAACGATTTAAACTAATAATTTAACCAATTAAATTTTCGTTCCTATTTCAGATGAACTGCCTTACCTACAGGTACCACTGCACACAATAATAAAACTAACTCCAGTGGCTTACGGTTGCAAGGTGGAAAACATTCGTCTCCCAATCGAGGCAGTCGACACACATCGACCAAAACCAAAGGTAGAAGCAGTTCAGATCTAATACGACCTTATCTTTGAGAAATGCAGATAAAAAATCTTCCTTAGTTTAGTACAGCCTGATAATTTGAATGCTAGACCTAATGAAGTACTTGATCCTTTGTCGACACTTATATCTTAATGTACCTTTCTCAATCTAACTTGTAAAAACTGTGCGATAAAAAAAGCTTCCCATCTCCTTGTATAACATCGAACTCTAGCTTGTAAATCGCACATATCGGTCTGAAAATATTCCCTCTATGCATGGATCACTAGAGGAAATCACCACTATCGAGGCTAGTCAACAACAACAATTATGATTCTATATCTAACACAGTGCGAGTGAAAATCACTACAATTATCTCGAATTTAATTAGAGTTACACAAAGAAAATTAGAGTCACCTCTCGAAATTCGGATCGATATTTATACCCTGTGTGTAAATAATTGTAGATTCAACTTAGCAAAATTTGTTTACATGTCTACTTATATTAAGGCTCATTTTCTACGGTCTGGTATCGTAAGATATCTTCCTATTCGTGAAAGTCTATGGTCCATAATCGTAATCATTGTACAATAATCAATTCAAGTACCTGAGCTTTTACAATATTTCGCCTGTATATATTTTTTCTTTTCTACTGTATTTTTCTACTGTTTTACCTGGCATTAATAACGAAACTTTGTCTCAGAAATTATGTCATAGGGAAATTATATAGCGATTACAATTGACGATTGGTGGAGGTCCATTTCGTTTATATTTTAATTAACCTGCATTTAAAAATTTTTGTTGTTAATTTGTATTATGAACGCGGTTGGTTTAAAAAAGGTCAAAGTCAAAGGCGAGACCCTTTCACGATTTGTGTTTGAATCTCTTCTTTGACTATAACTGGTTGTTGCTAATATTAATGTATAACACAATTTGTTTACTACGGATCACGATTGGATTTACGAAGTGTAAATGTCGTTATTAGAATTGAGAGAATCCGTATTCTTATGTTAATAAAATGTGGTGTTGAATGCTATCAGGAAGGAACTTGTGTTGCTTTTTTCAGATATTCTCATCGTTATTCTAATCGAGTGGCAATCAGGGTGTCGATTTCAAATTTCTACTTGAAATTTTAATATCATTCTTCTTTAATTTTTCCTCTCAACCAGATTATTGTTAATTTCCGAGAGAAACATTCTAATCTGTGACATTGATTAAAAATTTTTTATTTTGTTATTATTTTTTCACTTTTGTTACACTTTTTCGCTATTTCCCGGTCCGATCGACACCCTGATAATTGAGATAAGCTGTAATTCCAATCTTCTTAAAATATTTTCAGATTCCTGGATATCTAGAGGAACGCTTCAAGAGAAAAGGAAAAGACCTTCACACGTGATAGCGATGCTTTTGTTCATCAGCAGCTTTGTTTTAATACAAATGAAGCAATATTTTTCGCCTCCGCGAGCGTGAATATGGTGCTGAATATTTTCTACTCGTTGTCATCCCTACTGCGTGACTTTTTGAGAATTAGTGGATTGATAACAAATCAACCAGAGCTCATGAGTTCATCTTTTGTACCGCAAAATGAGAATATCATTCCGGCTCGTTGGAATGGAAAAAGTCTGCGCCTCGCAGGAACTTAACGGGAATCAGTTTCAAGTTTCGTGGAAAACGATATACGTACATGTATGAATACATATTTGCTAGATTTTTTTCTAAAAATTGCTTTTAAAAAAGTATAAATACCCATTGCATAAGAGACTGTGATTTATAAGAAGTTTGGTTGGCAATGATAACTTAAGTTAGCCCAAGGTTACATTTTAGTTTTTTGCTTCCATCCAGAGGACTGAAGTAAAATTTGTTGAGTGTTAGTTCACAGTATAAAATGGAGCAGAATTCAATTTAATATAATTACATTATTTTATTAATATTCAATTTAATAGAAACAATATAACTTGAAATAAAATTATTGTTACATGTAGAGGGTATTCCATAATTTTTGATACATGATAAAGAGCTCGAGCAGAAACGTTAGAAAAGTTTGTGCCTCATGTCAAAATTTAGATTGATAGATTTTTTCTCTACTGTTCCAATCATTATAATAATACTTTTATCCAACTTTAAATTAGACCCCCTCCTGTGTTTCCTACACATAAAATAATTGCTCTTTACATAAATGTCTGCCATTTACAGAATATATCTTTAATATTTACAAAATATTACAATTACCGTTTTGCTTGATCAGTCGAATCTTTATGTGACAAGTCTCAATATATGAAATTCTTATACATACAATTGTTACAAGATACTTAAATAAAAGATTTTGATTCCGTAGACAGCGACTCTTTTCAGTTCTTTTGATTTTTCTTTCAGGAGAATGGACATCATAGATTTTTATATTTCCTCTTCCTTTTTCTCCTCGAGGCCTAACGATTCTGGATCTATCGTTCCTTTTTTCGATCGTTTTTCTGATTTTTCTGAAATAGATTTGCAATAATATAAAATACTGTACATTTTCGAGTATTGTAATGTTTCGGTATTTAAAACCTTATTTTCTTTTTTTTAATATTACCTTCATGGAAGTGTTTAGCTGTTCGTTTCCTGATTTCATCGATTCCCTCTTCTTTTTGCGCCCATTCAAGAGCCAGACGTCGGCCATATAAATGAGTACTTTGGCACAGAGCTTTGAAAGCCACCTGGCGAAACAAAAATTCATGATCAACTAATATAATTTTAAGATTTCAATATATTTCAATGTGACTAAAAAAAGGTAAATTTAACTTACTTTTGCATCTTTTTTTGTGGAATATTCTACGAAAGCGAATCCCCTGTGCTTTTCGTCCCCAACCAACTTCTTTGGCAGCCTCACAGCTTTCAAATCACCAAACACCCTGCAATAATATAAGATATAAAGACTTCCTGGGAGGAATGTAACTATGAGTTTCTTATTTAAAATAAAAATTTCTTACTTGAACAACTGAGTAACTTCGTTAGCGTTTGCTTGAAATGGTATATTTCTTACTAAAATTTTAGTTCCTGTTTGCGGGATGACCTTTGAATTTTTCCTCGCTGACTCCACATCTGTCCTATTTATAAAAAATATTATAAACAATTAAAAATATCAAATGCAAAAAAAATATCGTACCACAATATAAATTATTGTTACAATTTAATTTTACTTACTGTAATGTTCTTTCTGATCGTTTCAGCTCGAGGGTTTTTCCATCTAAGTTTGTCATTTGCAATTCTTTCAAAGCTCGATCTGCATGAAATTTATACTTATATCTTACAAATCCATAACCCATAGACAACTTTGAACTCGGATTTTTTGGATCTTTCTTTGTAGCAACTGTTGCGTAGTGAAGTGGACCACACCGGCCGAAATGCTGTGTACAAAATTTACTTGTTAAATTTGAAGTATATTCTCGAGTATGAAAATAGAACACTAATTTAATAAATTATAATGTATTTGTTTATTTGAAAGCATGCAAGATATACCTTTTTTAATTCCACATCCGTCGTTGAAAAATTTAAATTTTTTACAAATAAAGTCGTATCTGGTTCAGGTTCCTCATCATCTTCATCTTCCTCTTTCTCTACTTTTTCATTAGCTTTACTTTCCTCTTTCACTTCTTTTGTTCCATTCTTCGACTTGTCGGAAGTACTATCGACTTTTTCAGAAGAAGAGTTTGAAGGTGTTAAACTATTATCAGGTGCCCATTCCAAATAGAGTGGTAAATTCTTAAATTTTGAGTAAGCTAATTTCGTAAACGCTTTTCGAGCCTCAGATGCTTCGAAGAATTCAACAATGGCTGCAAAAATTATGTTACATAAAAAATTATATAAGTCCTGGCTCTGAATACATATATATTATATATTTAAATAAATAAAGAGGTGTATATATACATATATATATATATATATATATATATATATATATATAATATTCACCTGAAATTCCTGCGGGCGGCATAACAACACGTCCAACTTCTCCATGTTTCGAAAACATCTCTACAATTTCATCTCGTTTGGTTTGGGCCGGTAAATTCTTGACGAGGATAACAGTTTTCGATCTCTTTTTCGGAGGCTTTAAAAAAATAATTTGTAAATTATATAACACTCAGATTAAATCATCTGGTAATTAATTGATTAATTATATTAGCAAATTTATTTTCATACCTGGTTGAAAGCATCTAAACATACTCCATTTTCCTCTAAAAATTTCTTTGTTATCTCTACTAATTGGGTCTCTCCTAAAGCGAGTCGCACTGCCACACTTGTTCCATTAGATTCGTCGTCAAGAATCTGAAGTTAATAATACATCAAATTTACAATCAAGGTTGATTGTATTATAAAGAACTTAACATAAATAATAATTTCAAAAAGTACTTTTTCTTTTGTAGTATTGTAAGTTGCTGCCATTGCTTCAGCGACAGCGTCAGTTCCTAAGAAGAGAGAATTCCAATTGTGGGACGAACTAGCAGTCGCCTTCTCTTTTAATTCCTTTTTTTCTTTGTAACTCAAATTCTCTGTTGAAAAAAAATATAATAAATTGCAAAACCTGGTAAAAAGTTCTCAAAGAATACCAAAATTTTTTCTATTTAATTTGGTAAATGTTTGAACTTTTAAAATAATCAAACCAACCATTGTTAAGCAAATCATCAAGAGAAGCTTTTGCTTTTCCAGGCAAAATATGAAGCATTCTCCCATTTAAAATCGAACCATCCAATTCTGAATATGCCTTTACTGCGTGTTCGGGCATCATGAAAGTAACAGTACAGAATCCCTTTGATTTTCTGCTAATTTTGTCTATAGGTAAGTTAACTTCAGTCAGAGGACCTGGAGAAAAAAAGGTAAATTTATCGATCTGAATACTATTGTCAAAATATGCAAACACTGAACTTGAAAACGTACCATATTTTTCAAAAAGTTTTGTAACGTCATTTTCAGTTGTCACATAAGACAAATTTCTAAGAAACATTCTTCCAGACTCAGCGATACTTTCTTCATTTGCAAGAGCATCCGCCTGTTTTTTCCATCTGATGTCGTTACTTTTATTATCACTGTTTCCCATTTCTTCACCTGGTTTCTGTTCGTATTTGGCTACGAATATTTGTTTTCCATCTAAAAAATTTTTCATTAATATATTTATAAAGGAAAATTAATTTAGATTTATTTAAATCCTAGTACTTAATATTTTCATTTACCTAGAAAACTTTTGTGTTTACTCAAAGCTTGCTTCATAAGTTTTTCTGTTTTGAAACCAATGTAAGCGATTCCTTTAATTTTTCGAGGCACACGAATCGATTTTAGCTTTAAGGGTTTGAAAAACTGCTTCAAATCTTTCTTCTTGTGATTGTAACTTAAACCACGAACTATAACAGTGAAAAACTTGACCGGCTGTTTCTTGTTTTCTTTTGCTTTCTTCAGAGTTTGGAAAGTCTATAAAAAAAATTAGAGAGTAAAAATTTAATTTAGAATTCATTAAAAATATTAGAGTTATAGTTTATTGTAATAGACATAATATAGAAAAAATTATCAAACCTCAAAATCAATTTTTTTCTCAGTGTCTGATTCCTCGACTTCATTGGAATCGCCTTCATCAAATTCACTGCCACTTTTGTTACTTTCTTCGCTTCCCTGCAGCAAAGTTTGAACTTCGTTGCTCCACAATTTTTTATCTGTATTCGTGGAATGGTTATCAAGAAATTCAGTGAATAGTGGATCATGTTTGTGCTGAAAAGAATAATATTTATTCATGAATAGAACATTTTTTGAGTACATTAGATGAAATATTGAAATACCTTCTTGATAATCTCTTCGATTTCTCTATTATTCTTTTCCTTCTTTGTCTTTTCCTTTTTCACTGAATCTGCCGCTTCTGTATTAATAGACTCCGTATCTAAAAGTTTTTGGTGAATAGAACTGTCTGTTGCATACTTGCTCCAAGATTTTGGTTTCGAAGGATCGCCTAAAATATAGATTTTAAGTGTTTTCATTATTATTATTAAATAAGCTGAATTTCTTTACTATAATTAAAAGCTTATAGAAGACGATAAAAACGGAAGTTTACCTAGTTTAGTACATAATTGTACAGATATTTTCGACGTGTCGATGAAAGTGTCATTGAAGTAATCCACAGCAAATTTCGCTTCTTCCTCAGTTTTGAATCCAATGAAACAAAATCTTCGGAATATTCCATCTTTTGTATACTTGAGTTGAACATCAGTAATTGTACCCTTTTCACCAAAATGATCTTTTAATTTCACCTCAGTAACCTACCAAAATAATAGAGGTTAAGTATTTTAGGTTATATTAAGTAAATCAAGAATGTTTGTAGTAAAATTTGCTCTTTTTAATTATCAGAAGTTGCACCTACACTTTTAGGTAAGTTCTTTACTATTAAACGAGACATTTCGTTGCATTATTTAGTAAATTACAGTTGAAAATGAGTTTTTCTATGTAAAAACGAGTAGATCGAAAACACCGTTGACTGCCGTTGACCGTAAACCAAAACCATGCGTATCATGATCCAAAAATACAAGGTCTCGCCACGCGCAAGTAAAAAAAACTGCAACCAATCAGGACCATCCTCTTATGAC
>JAUESI010000007.1:5148895-5167998 GCA_032275145.1 Synergus laeviventris | reverse complement strand
TATTACTATCCGTTTCTATTTAAAATTCTAACAACGAATAGAATATAATTTAAAAGGATGCAAAGTATATATTTAAACGCATAAAAAATTTTTATCCGTTTGAATCCGTTTACTTTCAATAGGAAAGTATACCATTGCATGGGTAAAACCCAACATTAGTTCGTGACCAAATGTATAAAGCGACGACTGTATCGTTCGTACCGTGTCAATGAGGTCGTACTTTGGCTGACCTACAAAAGGAAGAAGAAAAAGAAATCATCCTCGCTTCTCTCGGGCGGCAAACTTGACGCTCGTCTCGAATCACCTACTGCTCGGTTGCACGCACTTTGCACATAATGTATACTGTGCGACGTGAAGCAGCCGAGGGACTTAGTTGTTAGCGGATAAGTTGAACTAGGATAAAGAGTTCAGTGGTTCGAATCTTCGTGGAGTTCCCAATTTTTTAAAGCAATTTAACTTATTTGCTGTAGTATAGTAGAACTAATAAAAAGTTCCTTATTTCCCTACTTAACTAAGCATAATTATTCTTATTCTAAAAAGATGATATAGTCGAAGTCGTAAGCAGCAGTAAGCAGTAGCGGATTTACATATGGACACATTGGGCACGTGCACAGAAGCCCATCACAAAATAATATCCTCTTTTTTCCTTCCTACCACCACCATCGAATTAGATCGTATATTTTCAGACACTCAAAAAATGCAATCACTAAATTTCAAAACTGATTTATTGTGTGAAACACTTACGTGAAAACACAAGTTATTTTTAAATCCCTTGCAAGGGGATTCCCCACACTATTAGTGCCTAGGGGCCCGCTGAACTTAAATTCGGTGCTGCGCGTAAGTATTGATTGTGATTTTCGACAATCGATACTTGCCGGTCGGGGAATCCCACGCGCTCATAATATTTGATTTCGTCAGTCTTCAGATCTGCAGATTTTTAATGTTTATATAAAAAGACATTATACGAAAGCCGAGCTCGAACATGTGGAAAATCGTAATGCTTTTTCCTTTCGGTTAATGCAGGTTATACGTGAAATTTTAAATCTGCATTGTACAAAATCATGTACATTAATTAAACGCGCGCGTTTGCTTCTTGCACAGTAAAATCAGGTAAAATATAGAGCGATTTATCCAGAATATTACAACGTGCAAGCTAGTTTTTAAAACTGAGATAATTGATATAAAAATTATTAAAAGTAATCAGTAAAATTATGTAAATAAAAGTACTGACTTTACAAAAAATCGTATTTATCATTATAAGGGTAGCAGAAAGAAATAGATAATTAAGCGCGCGCATAATCCTCTATATACTGTATATAAAAGGCCTCTATGATCAAATGAGATTATGATATGAGTCAAAGCAATGTTGAGGGCTAATAATAACTATTTTTAACTAATGGTGTTCAATTTTCAAAAATATGTTTGTTGACCCACCCTAAAGTTCTTTAAGTATAAAAAAAAATGTATGAAAGATCCCCGAATTAGTCAAATTAGAGAACTTGAAATTTTAAAAATTTGGTAAGTAAATAGTTCATACTTTCCACAGGTCTAGCTTCTGGATTACCTTCTCCTTTGATGGTAAATTTCATTAATGGAGAAAATGTGTTTTGAAAAGTAATTTCGTTATAGGTTTAAAATAAATATTTGCATGACTTAAAAATACAAATTAATAGTATTCGACTTACCATATGAAATCCTTACAATGACTACAAAACGTTGGCTGTTTGAAAAAGCGCGGCATAAAGCTATGATTTTTAACGACATAAACATTTTTTTTCTTCAGTGCTCCTTTCCGACCCCTTAACTTTTTAGCAAAAGCCGTGTTGGCGTCAGTGGGTCCAAGAGAGTCCTCGCACGTGTTGCTTTCATCATCCGCCATTTTAATTGTTGAATTCGATAACTAGTCAGTAACTTTCCCGTTTCAAAATATGTAGATATCACTTTAGAGAAAATTATCATAGACTTTATATCCTTCGTTCTTTATTTGAATTTATGAAACTTGAATCACATATTCTGAGATACTTCCACTCATTCACTTTGGCACAATGAATTGACAAAGCATCATCTACTACACTACACCATACACTTTACGTAACTAAATAATGATTTACTGTCCGGTACCTCTCCATGTTTTACTCACTTCTTGCCCCGTGTCACTGACTATCCACAGTATAACCCCTACGCCGGATTAGCTGTCACTTTACCACACCACTCCACCACGCAGAACGACCGATAAATTTAGATTCAAAGCACAGTACCTCGCAAGCGCCACTGCACAACCCTTACCGCGCACATGGGATGGATATCGACATCTGAAAGAAATATTCACATTCCTGAGCATGTATTTTTTTTTTTAATTTTTAAATTTGCTTTTCTAGAAGGCTGAAGATCCATTACAACAATCCAAAAGAACTTCTTTGAACATTCATCTGCGCTCTTACACTGCAATCCAGAAAGAAAGAAAGAATTGGGTACAATATACATTATAAGAGGTTACGTCTGAAAGCGGAGTACATAATATAAGATATATGTTTTAGACCTTGGTGGGTTTCTACTGACTGTATCAGATTGTATAATCCAAATGAGGGTTGAACTTTCCGATTTTTTCTGTTTGCACTTCTGTACAGCCTCGCGATTATTTTAAGTCAAAAAAGGTCATTTAAATAAAATGTATATATTATTTTTATATAGTTTAATCAAAATATTTTCATGCAAATATTTTGAATGTGAATAACTATATAAGAACCCCTTCAATATTTATGAAATATCGTGAAAAACAGTGTTAATAAAAGTTTTTCTTTAAAAGTTACTCATAATTTCCTGAACGTTTTAACTCTGAAGTGCCTGTATAAGAATGAAAATGTAAAAAATGCACTACAAAAATAAAAAGAAATACTGTTCTAGTTTCAATGGGACGGAAATTATGGTGTTCTAAAGATGGCTCTTTTTATGAAATTTTAATGTAAGACTAAATTTATAATATTTCAAATTAGGCAAGTTCTACACTAAACCACTGAAGTGGTTTTTGTTCTTATTTTTGCATTGCGGTGCTCAAAAATTTTACTGCATATGGGTACTATTTCTGAAAGTGATACCACAAAAAAAATTTTTTAAATAAAAATTAACCGAAATTGTACTGGGAAGAAGTGCAAAATTAATGACTGAAAAGTTTTATTAAGTCAATCTTTCTCAAATAAAAAATTAAATAAAATAAAACAACTGTAATTAAGCTCACTTTTGTCTCAACAGGTCATAGCTACTTATAAACAAGACAAATTTCCATTTAAGCTACATTCTCAGAAAATTAGTCTGGGCTGCTTAGGACATGCTGCATGCAAGATTACTTACCTGTAAGGATTTTTACGTGTACCTTATAAACCTTTTAAACGGTTTTTCATCCTATAGGCGCGGAGTGCTGAAAGTTTAAACAGAACTGTACTTATGTTTCAACGGGAAATAAACACTGAAAAAAATGGTAAGTACAATATATTGCAGTTCACAATTTTGTAATTAGTTCAGTTCAATGTTTCACAGGAAAAACTGAACATATTGTAAATCATCAAAAAATAATTAACCTGTTAATCAAGTTTAATTTCAAACTTTGTCTTTAGAGTTTTAAATATGTATTATTAAGGTAAGTAAGTACCTTTATTCATTTATTATGTTCGTGTAAGTAGATGCTCATCTCTGGTAGATGTATGTACTCATAAGCTCAAGCATATATATATATATGGTATGTTTTGGTTTGCATGAAATTATCCTGGTTGGAATTTGCTATCGTCAGGTTTTTGTAAGTCCCTCGGATGCATAAAATTTGCTGACTGGTGCAAAATCTCTTTTCTTATCATTATTTACTGTGTCGGGTTCTTGAATTATTTGTGTTTCAGAATTATTTTCGGTTTTGTGATTTGGTTATATTATATAGTCGTCTCTGCGCTGGCCCACTTTACTTAGCAAACAATATGAGTTACGAAGAAACGTTCGAAGAAAACCCATAAGCGTCTGTTTTATCAATCCCTACTATGCTCTAACGTATAGATTAATTCTATAGACAAATTTATTGAAGGGTCGTAGACGAGTCCAGATGGATAAAAAACGTGCCGCGGAGCTCCAAAATTCGAATTACAGAATTCTCACTCATGTGTGCTCATATATGCATCTACAGAACGTGAAGACTGATGATGACGATAATGACTATGGTGAAGACTATGGTGACTTATGGTAAAACATAAGATAATGATTATTGACTGCCATCAACTACCCTTAATGGCCATGACAGACAATCATGGACTACACGTCAGTAGTCAGTACTGGTCTGGTTACTGGTACTCTGGGTCTGGACTCTGGTCAGTACGGGATAATATTAACAGATATTAATATCTTTTTAGTATGGGGCACGGCGGTACGGGCTGTCGATCAGCTACTCGGCTGACCTGTCACACCTGATCGCCTGAGTCTTGAGAGTCTTGAGAGTCTTGAGACTCTGAAGTCTGAGGCTGAGCAAGTCTGAGTGTCTGATGTCTCTGGTCTCATCTCATCCTCATGTCTGCACGGAAATGGATTCTTATAAGATAATACAGAAACCTAACTCATTTACGCTGGATTACAACAAATACCATACGTGGGTGACGTGGGTTTTAATTCTAAGCTAAGTTTTCTTACCACTAGCCACCATTAGCGTTCGCTGAGTTTGCTACACCTGCCAATATTATTGATTATTTTTATGCTATTCAGTGTCAAGCAGCGTTCTCAGCTATCATATCCTTCGGTTTCGGGACAATTTTCAGATGAATTTTAACAATCTTATTATTGATTGAGGCTAAGCCGAGTAGCCGACTGGTCTACGTCAAAGATATTACCCGAGGTTGAATCTGTCCTTTTTTATCATATTGCTCCATCTCTCCACCACAAGAGAGATAGGGCAATATGATAGAAAAGGACAGAACCCCCTTCGGGTCACTTCGGATATATCAGTGGTTATTATGCTCCAAAATACTATACTATATTATATACAGCTATATAGATATTTTTGTGCTCTGCACACATACATTTAAGAGCATGTGTTTCTTACCATATGAACACATTTAAATAACCTAGGTTTTTTCTGCAACTTTTACTTTTTCAAAAAAATAATAGCGCACAACCGTCCGTCTTCACGTTCTTGACGGATGTGGCCTGTTATTTTTTTGAAAAAGTAAAAATTGTAGAAAAAAGTCCAGGTTACTTAAATGTGCTCATATGGTAAGTAACACATGCCTTTAAAAAGAAACTAGATCTACTATGCTTGCATTTCTAACATTAGCATTCTGGAAAAAATTTCAAATTTTTCATGAGTGAATTTGGTTTGGTTTTTGGAAAATTCAATTTTTGATTGAACCACCCTAGCGAGAAAGGAAGAAACATCCGGCTTCTAAAGAGGTTTACCTCTTTAGATGCAGAAATTAATATTATATTATTTGTGAAAGATTGAAAAAATTGTATATCAAGCTTTCTTTCATTTATTTTTGCTTTACATTGTGTATCACGATCACATCACGATGTTTATGAATTTTAGCGATGCACCTCGAATTTTTAATTGGTCACCAATCTTATTACCGAATTTTACGTAAAAACTCAACTATTTATAAATTATATATAAATTTGGCTATTTCACAGATGGATAATTATTTGATATAAGAAATAAGCGTTACATTTTTTTGGAAACGTTAAAGTTTCATTAGCATAAAAAACATCTAGAATAAAATTTGTATTGTATTTTTACCACCTGTAAAAGTATTTTAAGTTCTATGTAAATATACAATATTTTAATCCCAGCGTAATATATAAATATAAAAAGTAGATTGAATTTGCGTGAAAAATCCGTAATATTAATTGATTCCAATTTTTATAAACGGCTTGCTTCAAATCAACATTAGGTACAATAATTTTAAAGAACTTGGGAGGCCCTTAAAAATTGTTATATTATTGCAGCAAACAACCAGACAAATACTTAGGCAGTTTTTGCGCGAATAGCAGCACGCTTTCCTGTGACAGCCTGAAATATTAAAAACGAATAATATTAGAAATGAAGTATGAAGATACCCAGTAGGCACAAATGTCCTAATATGTTTTTATACTTTTATGTCCTTAAAAGGTTTTTATTCTCTCTGGGAGAATCAATTAAGAGATGTGATAAAAATTAAGAAAAAATTTACCTGAAATCCAGATTTAATGCTAGCTACAGAGCAGCGAGATCCACAAGTTTCGCATTGAAGAAAGAAGAGCCTAGTATCTTTTTGTAAAATAGTGTCAGGTGAACGACACGTATGGCATGTAACGTATTCCTTAATGTATCTCCTCAAAACGTTTTCTATTTGTTTTTGTTGAAAACGACCCTTTATGATAAGTTGACTGTTTCCATCAACAGACCCACTTGTTCCCAATTCGGCCAATAGAAAGTCTAGTAAATGTTTTGGCTGCCTATGCAAAGTTTTGCAAATCTATGAAAAACAAAAAAACGAGTTATTACTAAATTAATATTACTTAATAAGAATGGGGATTCCAGGTTCTATATTTATATAAAAAAAAATTATTTCTTTCTAATTTAAATACTCCATCCTTCACAGGTATCTACAATAATGCTTTATAGGAAATGGGGAAGCTGATGAGTTTTCATATAAAAATTGTGTAGCCACTAAGGACACGAAACATGAACTGGGCCATTTAAAGGAAATAAGGGACAGGTAATAAAGCCTGATAATATATTAATAAACAAACCTCAGTGAAATTTGCAAACGATGTCTTCTTTGTTCCAATGCGCACTACTTGTGGTGGTCTCATCACAAACTTCTGCTTTTTGCCAGCCACCATATCTGGATTCTTTTCCCTCATGATATTAAATACTCTCAAAAGAAGTTCATCATACGTATAATCTCTATCCGATCCAAACCATAGATTGGGCTCCTCCACTATAGAAATAAAAAGATAATTATTGTTAAAACCCTAAAAAAAAACCCTATTCAATAAACTTAAAGAACTTTATTTGAAATACACTTGCATTTCACTGTGAACTCTGCCCATTCATTTAAAGATTCGTTATGAGTGTAGTTTGTGCCTTGTTTATTCTTCAGAAGTTTATTGTGTTATTACATTTTTTTTCGGCTACTTCAAATATATTGTATTGTATGTAATATTTACCATTATCAGCATCATCAGCTTCCTTCTTCTCTTCCTCATTGATCAATTCCTCAAGATCTTTCTTTCTCTTTTTCTTTTTCTTCGTTTTCGAAAAGTCCATATCCAAATCTAAATTATCATCCACTGTCTGATCTTCCAGTTGTGGTTCTGATTCATCCTGTGATAGAGGATAGAGAAAATAGAAATGTAATCGCGAAAATTTTCAAGTGATATTACAGCAGGGTGACTAAGTGAAGGAAATCTTGAAAATAATGAAAAATTCATAGATAAAAAACAGGTTAAAAACTCAGATTTTTTTATAAAATGAATTTGATAAGTTTAACTATTGGAAGACATTTTTATGTTAATGATGAAAATATTGTAAATATAACTAATTTTTAATTTAATATCGAAACGATTCATTTGAAAGTCAAATGCAAATTCTACTAACTTCTTTTTTCAAATCTGGTAATGCTGCATCGAGTTCATCAAGATTAAACTTCTTCTTCTTTTTCTTCTTTTTCTTTCCGAACGATTCTAGATCTAACGTCTCGTCATCATCGGCATTTAGGGCTTCCGGCTCTTGATTTTCCTTGTCTCCAGTACCCTCATTCAAATCTCCAGAATCTCCGCCTTCTGCCAAAGCTGCATCAATATCGAAAGGGGTCTTCTTTTTCTTCTTCTTCTTCTTCAATGACGGGTCAAATATCTGAAAGCATAATAAATGAATGAAGTACGGTTATATGCACTATTACTTCTTGCATATTGTAGCAGACACACTTGTCAAAATAAATAGGAAAAATTATTCAGATTAAGAATCATATCATATCTCATATCTTTTCTTTTTGAATAAAATGATAGTGCACAGGCGTTAAGAATGTGATCACGTAAGCTGTGTACTACTAGTTTTTTATAAGTAAAAAGTGTGAAAAAAAACTAGGTAATTTAAATTTGCTCATATGGTAATTATCCCATGCACTTAAAGATTTTTTTTCAATTTCTAAAAAATGTTCTAACAATTTTCCAGATTAAATAAAAATAATTTATTTTTCTAGTTTATACATTCTTTTCTGAGGGGTTGACCACTGGCAGTTTTGATGTAATAAAGAAAAAATCTCTTGAAACTTTTTGGGAATCCTAGAAATATATTGTAATCCCATAAAGAGTGTAAAAACGAGTCAGTTGTTATCGAGCTGTCAATTGAATAAGCGTTGAATTTGAACCAAAACGATAAAAGGGTCACTGTAGAGCTGTACGTGCATTTAAAGAAAGATCGTTAATTAGTGTATCCACGGATTAGTTTAATTATAATATACTTTATATATTATTGTACTTTGTTGTTTTGCTGATATTTATACCTTCTGAATCTCCACACCCCACACCAATTTTGAAACTCCTTGAAATTAAAACAGTAAATTCTCAAAAGGCCACTAAAATATTTTGAAATTAATGTTTCTTCATTCAGAATTAAACAATAAAAAAAAAAGTTTCTTGGCATGTACGTGTGTGTGTTTTTAAGGAGAAAAGCTGATACAAATAGTGCGTAATCCGAAATTATAACATTTTAGGTCCAGGTCCTGTTTCTAAGTTAAATGCCCGGTCATTTCTCGGCGTTTACAGTTTTTTGCAATCTGAAAAATTCCAGGTGAAAAGGCGACAAATAATATTCCTAGAATAGATCAAATAGTTCAGAAGATTGAACATAGATTAAAAAAAAGGTTAAGGGCATATGGTAATTACCATAAGAGCAAATTTAATTTCCCCAACTTCATGCTCGCAATAATATTTTTTCCTAAAACTAAAAGTAGGGGAAACTAAATTGTTCTTATAGTAATATATCACATTCCCTCTTAAGGATTCATATCATGTATATTATAACACTCCGGGTGTATAACCCTTCTAACCTAATTTTTTTTTCATTTACGACAAAAGCATTGCCGTGGTCGCCATGTCACGCCGTACCGCATGTCGGGTACATATGAGTGATACTAGTTCATATATACATATATACTAGGAAATTATTTCCTCTTGATTTTGAAAAGAACGTTTTTAAGAATCTTGATAGCAAAGAATGTACAGGAATACTAAGCATATATCAGCATAATAATGAATTTTATTTACATTATGAACTTAATTCAAATAAGAGATTTTTTAGAAAATTTCTTATATAGGATCAGGATGAAACTATATGTATATATATATATATATATACATATATATACACATAAATGAAAGCATATTGCCATGCTTCTTGACTACATACTTTCTATTTCCAGCTATCATTTAAACATTTAAATTAATGTTTTTTACATACCGATTCATCCTCCGACATTTTATAGACAAAATTAAAGACTTTTTATCTTGAAAAATTCCCTTTAATTAAAACTGAACACTTAGTTAATTGTACGAATCCAAACTGTGGTGTTGCATCAGAAAACTTCAAAGCTGAATCCATGGACGTATAAAATAATTAAAAGGTAGAAAACCGTGGCGTAAGGGTGCTTTCACATGTACTGTGTGTCGTGACCACGCTGAAAGGTGTATCCACACTCTTAATATTTATTTTCATACCTTATTATATATAATGGTTATTTATGGATATCAGTATTACTCACTTCTACAATTTAAATTTATTTTTAATTCTATTTCTTCACTTTTCTTATTTGCCGGAAACATAAACTGACAGACTTTAAAGATAAATAAAATATTAATAATTAATCTTGTTGTCCTGTTCTCTTAATTCTCCCATATTTACGACCTATTCTAAAAATTTATTTTAAACAACAATTTATTGATATTAACACTACATTTATTTAATTTACATATTCGTAATTTCAAATTTGCCGTCATTGGACAAGGAATGTGTTCGCTGGTGCTCGCTTGCTCAAAGCTTGCAAGCAGAGCGTATGGTTGGGCCTTGAGTTTCATGGTTACGTCAGGTTACGTATAACTCGAAGTTTTATACTATAATACGTAATTTACGCATTATACGTAAAAAATGTAATTAATGTAACAAAATGGTGGACTGTAAACGGGGGTGGGAGAAAAGAGCATAATATAACCTCACTTTTTCCGGAATGCAGATTAAATGAATTGTTTTTTATAAAATTTAAAAAATGAGTAAATCAAATGTTGGAAGTGCAAAAGGACAAAAAATCCTTTGGAAAAAACTGAAGTTTGAGCGGCTAAAAATTAAAAATCAAGCCGTTTCAAAACGTTCAATTAGTAAATGTATTTTTAAAAATACTAACTACGGTCGTGTTATATAGCTCATAGGTATGTTAATATTGTTGATCCTTTGTTACCTGTTTAATAATTTAAAAAACTATCATTTAACAAGCAAACAGTGTTGTCGACTTGTCGGCGAATTAAAGAATTAGGTTATGTTTACTTTTATATGAAATGAGCGCAGTCGCCATCATGAAAACGTAAATTACGCACGTAATTTACAGGTAAAAAACTACGTGAATTACCTAAGGTAAATTACGTGCGCAACCCTGGCTTTCACTGAATCGTACCAGGTTACAGGTACCAAAGATTGATCGTACTGATCTACTTGCAATCGTATGAAAGGACACTAACTAGAGAGATGTGCAATGACGTCACAGACAAGGTGGATTGTGGCGATTGTGGCGGAGGAGAACCACTGATATATATTATATATCAGCAGTGAGGTGAACTGTCAGGAACAAACACAAAATATATTGAAATCATTGGGAAATTGATTAAAAATATTTTTCAGCGTAAAGTTAAGTAATAAATTTATTAATAATTATATTTTTTATGTGGATAATTAATTTCTGCTTATTTTGAGTACCCACTTGTCGCTTAACATTACTTTTTATTTTTTAATATAAAATAAAATATCATAAATTTGTAGGTTTTGTTGGGCATTTAGTTTAAAAGATTTGAAGGAAGAAGTTTAGGTCGTTTACAACTCCTGGTAACAAAAATCAAACGTTCAACAAAACCAGCAAAATCTACAAATTTATGACATTTTATTTTATATTAAAAAATAAAAAGTATGTCAAGCGACAAGTGGGTACTCAAAATAAGCAGAAATTAATTCTGCACTTAAAAAATATAATTATTAATAAATTTATGACTTAACTTTACAGTTTACACTGAAAATTTTTTTAAATCAATTTCCCAGTGCGATTTCAATATATTTTAGGTGCCGGGGCCTAACCTTCCTGACAGTCTACCCCCACCACATTACCTGTGAAGTCAAATTTGGTCAAATTGCACAGCTCAATAATTTCCGATTAAATATGAAATATTAATAAGTATTTTAACAGTAAAATTAAATGTGCTTTTTAAATTATAAGATATCTTTATATAAATAAATGATTCTTGTTTAACCACCTAGATAATATACATGTAACATGTCGATAAGTAATTAACTAAAACATAAATTCTTTAAATTTTCTTATTCTGTAATATTCTCGGTTATATTACATATAGTTTTCTTATTGTAATTATATTTATTTACTTGACTTAATTAAATTTAACATTATTGATAATGAAAAGTGAAAAAATGAAGAATATATAAACATTACAGACAGTGCATAAATTGGAATTGGGGATACATTAAGTAAATAAAGGAACAAAAAGCAATTTAAAAATGTACAAGATAGTAAATTGCATTTTGAGTCGTGGAAATTGTGCATTCTTAACCTCTAGAGACCTACCAGTTCTAGTTCAAATTTCAATTCCAGGTCAAATACGGTATGCAACAAATAAAACTCCCTCAACTATTTCTAAAAATGAAGCCGAAAAAGCGGAGAAAAGAAAGGCATTCTTGAAAAGAATGTTGCTTTTTCATTACATGAATTTAATTACAAGATACCAGAATAATTTAGAGAAGAGATTTCCAAAGATGAAAATAATGCGTATATTTAACACAGGAATCAAAGACTTATACCAAGATATAAAAAAATATGTTTTTATTAAAAAAAAACAAAAACAACAAGGAATTGACAAGCTAACAAGAAGTGAACTTGAACTGAGTTTTACGTTGCCCAAGGATTTACTGAAAGTCTCTCCAGTCTTATTAATTTCAGCAGTTCCATTCACGAATTATATAGTATTTCCTCTGATTTACTTTTTTCCTAGAATATTTCTCATTTCACATTTTTGGTCTCTGGAACAAAGACTGGATTTCCTTCTCTATGAACACAGACGGAAATTGAAATACAATAAACCTGTGCTGCGTTCTTTACAAGCAGAAATACACAATATTTCCCAGATTAACTTAAAAATGAAATGGACTGGTATTATTGCGAGCGTAGGTAGTGGAACTCATCCTACAACTTCAGACATTCTTGCCACCAAAGAATTATTTACAGGACCACCGTATTCTTTGAAATCGCTCAGAAGAAATCATGTGGTACGTACAATATACAAAAAGTTTGGTCAATAAGCTAAAAATAATAAAATCTGAATTAATTATAGATTGTAATATTTAATTCGTTTCAATTAAGTAAGAAATACTGATTTAAAATCTCTTTAATTGGTACGAAATAACTGTTTTAAATAGCTTCAATCCCCAGAAACATTTAAAATTTAATATTTTAAAAATAAAATCCCTTTAAAGCCTGTAAAATACCTATAAATCCTTCAAAATTCAAAAAAATCTATTGAAATCTTCTAAAATTCCATTAAAGGTAGAACTGCTTCGCATTCACGGAATGCCACGATGGAGACCTTTCAGAAGGAAAAGGTTACTAAACAGGGGACTATTGATACAAAGGATGGATAATGCAATTCGAAATGAAGGAGGTGTCACGAATATACCAAATGATGCACTAAAATGGGTATGTAACATTGTGTTCCTTTATTTCCAATGAAGAAGCTCCAAATGGTACAAAATTTAAACTAAGAATGATCTAAGAAAGAATAATGTATATTGACAACAAACTTTTATCTTATTGCAGGCAGTAGCATTCAGAGGTTTAAATCCAGTGAACATGTCAACTGAATCAATGCAGGAATGGCTCAATCAATGGTTAAGTGTGTCAGCCGAAGTAAACGAAAAAAGTATTTCTCTACTTCTTCACTGCCCTATTTTATTGGCTTACAATCATCCTAGCAATTGGACCCTATTGTATCGAAAGATTTAAACAAGATTGTATAAAATGTTTATTTATTCTATGATTCACTCAGATGCAGAACAAAAAACATGTTTCAGTTCTGCTAAACAATGTATATACAAAATCACCCTTATATAAATAATGTACACTTCCTAAGAAATGTATTTGAAATATTATGTACTTGAATACAATATTTATTGGGATTACTTTTCTTAATTATTTTTTTATAGAAATCAACCCACACGAATTTAAAAAAAAATCAAGTTTAATTTAAATCCTAAAATATTGTGTAATATGACCTATTCTGTTTAGTTCGGATTTCAAAGTATGCAGTCCAAGATCAGAAACTATGTGAAAAGTTGACTTATTTCCAATGAAAAAGGTCAAAATTATTAACTAAATTACATCTGTTTATGAGTTTCATTTATGGGTTTCTACAAAATGCCCGATTTTTACAAGGACAACTCGATAATCCAATTAATTTTGTTTGAGAAAGGAAAAATTTTGGTAATTAATATAATCATTTCATTTGTAATTATTTCCTTTATTAATAATAACCTAAAAAGAAGGTACAGTTTAACTCGTTAAAAGATTTAAAAACCAGCAGAAGAAGCAGTGCAATTAATAAAGTGCACTTTTTTAGGTACAAGTAGACGGTCTAGTGTGGAAGAGCTAGTCATCCCAATCCGATGCACATAGGCAAACCGAAAATGAATTGCTAGGTTCTCTGAATATTTATTTCAAATCGCAAGAACACATTTAAATCTTTCTTTAGCAATTCGCTAACAAATCTTGTCGATACCAGGAAAACGAAGATTTTCCAAGAAGTAAAAATTGCGTCTAAAAATATAAGCCTGTTTTTAAGATCTACAAATAACATTCAGAAACATAGAAATATGTTTAACTGTAACATGAAGAACATTATCTTATTGCAGCAACACTGTTTTTCCACATTTTCTAGTTTTCTAATATCACAGATTTTCAGTCAGTTGAAAAGATGACAGACACATAGGAATTTCTATAATCCTATATACTACAACGTAACTTTTCGATATTTATTCACTTTTATACAAATATACAATAAGTAACTGACGTAATAATGCAAGACTGTTTACTATCTTTACTTTTTACTATTTCCTTGCGACTTAAAATACATGTATGTATAACACGATGCCAATCAAAAACCTTAACATTGTGGAGTCAACTAGTGCTTTAAAAACAGCAACCAGTTAAGTGTTTAGCAGGAGGTAGTACAGTAGTCGATTTTTGAGAATAGAACTGAGTTTTTAGCACTCAAAAAAAATGTTTAGGTTTTTAATTATGATCGTAATACACTAAAAAAATTAGCTAAAAAAGATCAATTTATCATTAATTAATTGGAATATAAGAAGGTAAAGGCCCGATTGGAGGTCTTTTGGGTCGTTCTAATCCTACGTCTTGTTCATTTTTGGGTTCCGAAGAATTTTCACTAGAATTTACTTCTTTATCGTTAATCGATTCTTCTGACTGGCCTGCTTTTTGCACAGACTTTATTATTTTAATCTTTTTCAATATATTTGCTCTCTTTTTTTCAAGATCTTCATTACAGTTATCGTAATATCGCTTTCTACTTTCTATAGGACCTACTATGGGTTCTGTGACTTTTAATAATGATAATTCTTTTCGTTTTTGCAAAATACAAGAAATCTTCGGCACCTTGGATTTATGAGGGTAAGGACAGTACTTACCCTTGCTGCAAATGCCTGTTTTTTCAAACTCAGGACATGTGTATATATGACGTTGTTCACACTGTGCAAAAGAAATATTATAAATCAATTTCTGATTTAAAATGCAATATAAATCTAAGTAAATACAATGACATTTTTTTTTCTTCATACATTAAACTTTTAGTTATTCCATGTGCATAGCTTAAAATTATTCAATGTTTCACACTTTTAGTGAGTTGAAAAGAAGTTGACTAAATTAAAAAAATAAAGTAAAAGAATTGAAGGTGAGTTAAAAAAAAGTTCTAAAGAATTAAAAAGAATTCACTTAGAGAAAGGATTCACTGAAATTCCAAACTCGATACAGAATAAATTCAGTAATTCTTTCGGAATTTTGTTCCATGTATAGCGCTGCACTTAAATTAACTTATTTTATTTTCAATGTTTCGGAATAAGAACAGGTTAAGAAATGAGATAAATGATGAACGAAAAATGAAAATATAGAGAATTCTTACCTGATCACCCTTTTTACAATAACCTTTCAAAAATTCGCGGCAAATAGGAGTATTCGATGAAACTTTCACATGCATATATGGACATGAATCGCGAGTACAACAGCCTTCCAAAAAGTACTTGCATGTTGGCATTTTCTCGGGACCAACATCATGAGACAGCCCACAATGATCTGACACACACTTTCCTTGAAGGAATCTAAATCCATACCAAAAGTTTATTTATGAGATTCCACATTATTTAGCCTAGTCTACCATACAATTTAAAAAAAAACTGAATTAGAAAAATTACTTACTTCCTACAAAGAGCAACTTGCTTCTTATCGTGAACTTTATGACACGTTCCCTTTACTTGATTAGCACAATATCCAAACTTTCGGAAGAAAAGGCACGGTTGGTTGTTCTTGCTCAACTTATTACGCAAGATCTGTATACTCCTCTGCTTGGCTTTATTGCTGTTCAAAATCATATAAAATGTATATTAAACATATTCTAAAAGCTTAATTATTCTAGAGTATACTGTTTGAGGTCTTTATTAAAATTCAACGCTGAAAATTCGTAACATAATGGAAGAAAAATTTCTAAAACGACCCTTAAACATTTTCAATTATTAAATAATGAAGGTAGAGTTTAAAGTATTTACTTACGTGATATTACTTTTAAAAGTCGGTTTCACTAAAGCAATGGACTTTCTTCGGACCAATAAATTTACTGCGGTTCTTGTGGAATCTATTCTGCGAAGTGCTTTTCCATTAGAGGCTATGAAAAACTTATCTTGAACTTTACTCGAAATAATTCGTTTCCCTAAAATAATACATTTTAATTGTACAAAAATATCATGATTTAATAGTGGCAATGAAAATCATATAAATAAATAAAAATAGGACAAATACTCTTTGTTGGACTCGTGCTGATTCTTCGAACTAATTGATTCTTTGATGATTTATATAAAATCCCTCCAATCGACACTAACTTCATAGAATTGCTTCTAAAAAATGTAAAAAGAGAATACAGAACAGATATTGTGAAAATGCAAATTAATCCAGTGCCAAATTTGACAAAGGAAAGGGAACATTCATGAATATCATAAGGCCAGGGTTTGAAATGTTTTACATTTCGGTTCCTCGAAATTTACACTCTTCATTTGAGTAGACAAATATAAGCGGCTAAAAGTAAATGTTTCATTTGTGTAAGTGGGATCAAAATTCTTTAGAGTAAAAATGAGACAAAATGACTTCTCAGAGCAAAAAAAGAACAAAGAGGACTAATCAATTATTAGCGTTCCGCTTTTACTCTAAGAATTAATTTGCCCATTTTCACTCTGAATAAATTTTATCCCACTTTTATAAAAGAACTCTTTTGATCTCATTTTTTACTTTCAGCCTCACATATTATAATTAGATTTTTTTAAATTTTCCTTACGTAATTAATGTACGTTCCCTAATATACTTAAATATTTTTTTCCTAACAAACCCAGAGTTTTTCGTTTTTCCTCCTTGAACCAGAGTTTTATCCACATTGTATTGGCCAACTTTACTTTTACATTTCACGAATTTTAACCGGTTATTTATCTGACATAAAGTACTTTCTTTCACGACCGTCATCTTTAATCCTGTTGCAGAAATGCGTCGTATTTTATTTGGGCTAACAACTGAAGTACTAGGCGAACCTTTCGAATTTCTCTTTAATCGCACAAGTGTCCTACTTGAGAAAGATATGGCATTTGGGGTCGTAGATTTTTTTGGTGTTATACTTTTTAAATTTAATTTTGAACAGACGTTGTAACTGATCTGTTCGGTAATTACTTTCTTCTCAGTTTTTTGCTCAGCTTCAATAGAAGGAAACTTTTCCAGTAGTTTCGGATTAATGTATACGGAGTTTTGTACTTTTTCCTTCACAGTGTTTGGTTCCGAATTTTCAGCACCAGCAATATTCCTATTTTCTTCTCTATTTATATGCTCCATGACATCCATATTTTTAACAATTTTTGGATTCACGTAAATCGACGTTTTACTACAAACGTTCGGATTCACGGACGTTGATAGTTGTGGGTTTAATTGCGGATTTATGTGTATCGACACTTTTGAATGCACGTTTGGATTTACATGAATAACATGTTTTCGAATTCCGTAATTAGGATTGACATATATTACTTTGGGTGTTTCTGTTAGCTCAGGTTTTTTCAAATTAGTTCTCGTAGTCAACTGAAGTTTCTCAACTGCATTGGTAGAAGTTTGTACTGCCGTGGAATTGAGACATGTATTAACTGCCCTTATATGCTCCTGCGTTCGCAAAGATCTTTCATCAGTCATCTTATGTGACTCAATTGAACATATAAGTATATATTTCAATCACTGTAAAGAGAACAAAAAGTTACTCTAAATATATGTTCGCACTTCGCTCGGTACAGTTACAGAGCGAAAAAATATCTGATTCTAACATTTTAGAAAGTAAAATGAATAAATCGAATTTGAAGGATAGAGTTGCGAATCCAGCATATCCATATTCTGATAACAAAATGACAAAATTCAAGTAAATTTCAACCCAAGCACCTACAGACATAATCTAGTACACATTTTGTATTCAAATGTCTTTTTTTTTGAAGTGTTGATTTTGATAATAGGAAAATTTCAATTATTGTCTGTGAAGACCGCGGTGATAAATTTGAAGTTTTGAAAAAACGTAACCTCTAAACCATTAAAATTGTTGTTCTAAAAAGTCGGATTATATTTGCGTAATCTTAATGCTTTTGAAGCACATATGTAGAAAGAAATAAAGATATAATACTTACGAATTAAATAATTAGTTCAGTATATATTCGTACAAGCCAAATTTTTAATGAAATGATATACTCTTGCCAGTTTCGACGTTAAAACGGATCTTCCAATTTCCAAACTTTGGAATGAAGGCAGAATTTAGTGAATTTCCAAACTGGAAGTTGGAACGAAGGTGAACGGCAAAGAATAATCACGAAGAAATAGTAAGGAGATCGAACTTGCTATTCAGAAATGTCAATAGAAACGATAGAAACTGCAAGATTAAATACCAGCCTTGGTAGAAGGAGTGACATCAAATTACTCGCATATGCGCAGTAGCATTGGTAGGAATGGTAGCAATCTGTTCGTCTTCTTTCCTCTCATGAAATTGTGCAAGTGAGTGGTCCGTGCTCTGACTGCTGGATTTTTACATTGTTCTTCTAAAAACGAGTTTATACACTACGCCACACTACGCATGTAAAATTCAATTCATGAACGCAATTCTACCTAAACATTGTAATTTTAAATATAGGCCTGAGCACAATCGTGAACTGAACTTTTGTAACTAGGTCCTATAAATAGACCCGAAGGTCATTCTGTCCTTTTCTATCATATTTCCCTATCTCTCTTGCATATGAAAATTACATGATAAAAGTCGAAAAACTTTCATACCGTGTTGAGTGATAAACAATCTCTACCAATACGATGTATCACAGTTTGGTACAAAGTACGCCATTCTTTTTAAAAATATTTAACTTTATTTATGCACTGGTATAAATAACTCACTTTTAAACGCATTTAAAACACGAGGGGAAAGAAGACGAATAGATTATCTACCGCGCATGTGCGAGTAATTTTGATGTCGTTCCTTAATTCTACCAAGGC
>JAUESI010000007.1:5130670-5144849 GCA_032275145.1 Synergus laeviventris | reverse complement strand
CTTAATCTTGAATATTGAAAAGTTATTTTAAAAATCTCTCCGAAATATGAATTATTATTATTATTATTATTATTATTCGACTTAATTATAGATTTATCATCACCTGAGGTGGTATACGAATCCAACAGAGCAGCGGTGGATAGTGAGAATTTTATTCATCGTGCCAATATATGGCTCGTATTCATGGATCTCTTTGATGTTTTTCAACAGCGAGAGTTACTATGTCTACTTCTTCACAGTGCGAGATTGCTACGAGGCTTTTGTGATTTACAATTTCCTATCGTTATGTTATGAGTACCTGGGAGGAGAGGGCAACATAATGTCTGAGATCCGAGGCAAACCGATACGCTCTAGTTGCCTTTATGGGACCTGTTGCTTGGTCGGAAAAACCTACACCATAGGCTTCCTGCGATTCTGCAAACAAGCTACTCTGCAATTCTGTCTGGTAAAACCCGTCATGGCGTTCGTGATCATATTTCTGCAAGCTTTTGGACATTACCGAGATGGTGACTGGTCTCTCGATGGTGGATACATTTACATTACGTCCATCTACAACATCAGCGTTACCCTTGCCTTGTATGGACTCTTCCTCTTCTATTTTGCTACACGAGACCTGCTTACTCCCTTCGAACCGGTTCTCAAATTCTGCACCGTCAAGAGCGTCATCTTCTTGTCCTTCTGGCAAGGTAGTTACTTTTAAATTAGGATTATTGTTTGAGAATTAATTTATGCATATTTATTATTGCAGAATTAATTAAATTAATTAAATGAAATTTAAAAGAAAAATGTAATTATTTTAAATGGGAATATTTTCAGGCGTGCTCTTAGCTATTTTGGAAAAGGCCCAAGTTATTTCACCCGTAATTGACAGCTTAGGACATTCAACTGGAGCGGGTACCGTGTCAGCTGGCTACCAGAATTTCCTGATTTGTATCGAGATGCTCTTCGCCGCGATTGCTCTGCGCTATGCTTTCCCGTACCAAATTTACGCTGCTGGTTGCGTCACTGACTCAAGAGGACGTAGTGTGACAATGCAAAGTATTAGCAGCAGCCTAAAGGTACTTAAAATCTTTAATATTAACTTTTGAAAATGGTTACTTTCGTAGACAATGAAGAAAAACAGATAATATTCATTAAATTTTTACAGGAAACGATGAATCCTAAAGATATTATGACTGATGCCATCCACAATTTTCATCCGCAGTATCAACAATACACTCAGTACAGCTCTGGTACGTATAAAGACAAAACTATCTATAATTAATATTTTAAACCATTTGAAAGTCGAAATAGCACTCAATGTTGTACAAAGTTTATATTTTGGCATGAAGTAGCCAGTTTCAGTGTAGCATGTGCAACAAATCGAAAAATTCATCTTCCATGAGGAATTTTCATAATTGCATTTTCATAACGAATGTCGATGTTTTTAATTTTTTATCATTTTTATTTCTGTATTGTTTTTTTAAATTGATCAAGTTTTATTCAATAGAAAACTCCTCATGTTTCATTTACTTAATGGTTCTGATACCAAAATCATTGTTGCAAATTTGGAAAGGCAATGATTTTGTTTTTAACGTCAAGATATTATGTAGTTCACTAACAGCACATGAACATTTATCACAGTGCACACTTTAATCATCTAAAGCAGTCAGCTAGTCTTGAAATCTAAACGATTTTTCAATACATACTTACAAATCCCTTTCGCTTTTGTAAATACATCTGCATTTTATTTTGTTTTATTTTAATCGCCACTGCTGGCTGTTTTCAACTAATGAGCTTAAACATTGGAAGTACAATACTGGATTAAAATTAAGAGCACCTGCAAGTAATCACTGTACAAATATTTCAATATCGAGATCTCGAGTGAGTTTTCGATTTTACACACACGCTTAAAACACTGTAACGGTGAAACCAGTGCAAACTCACGAATAAAAAGCGAGTTCACAAAAGAGAAAAGTAAGATCTGCACTTACGACTAATCGGCTTGAAAATGAGAAAATAGATAAAAGCGGATTCAGCAGGTGCTTTGTTTGCTGTTTTTCAGACGTCAATACCAACTTGTCCTACGAAAAGCTGTGAGTGCCCCAAGGCATCTTAATTTTTTATTTCAAGAAACATTGGACTTCGGACTTTGCTCGTCCTTAGCAGAGGATCAAAAGATTCTAAATCGGCAATAAATACATTATTATCGATAAACTCTTTGTACTCGCTTTATCAAACGCAGATGATTTGACCGAATTGAATTATCTGTAATAAAACAGTTTCCTTTGGAGCTAATATTGGAAATACTGACAATAACCGTCCAAGGTATCTCCGCGGGGATCGAACCAGCCTTATTGTATAAAATAGCATTTAAGCTCTTAAATTTTACGTATACTTAATTCTAAATGATTAATAACTTAGTTAGAACAAAAGAGAAGAAAACAAAGCGGCGTAATTCTGCGACGCTTACTTTTCAATAAAAGTAATGACGATAAATAACAGCCGACAAAAGTCTCCTTCAATTCGAAATTTTTTCACGTGGGCAAGTTTTAACTCACTTTCTTTATTGAATTTCATTAAGCTTGTTTCTAAATCAAATCAGTAATCATGGTAGGAATTTGCACGCTATTAAACAATTTCTTTTGCGAATGCGCAATTACTAAGTATTTTTATATTTTACATTCGTCTCCTTATTATCTACTCGCACGAAACCCCAGCTTCTTTGTCGTATAACATACCCTCTCCCTTCCTTCTCTGATCTGCATGGTGCATTTGGTAACTTGAGACATTCAATGCTAAACGAACACTTCTCATTTCTCGTCGCTGGTATTTATACTGATGTAATCTAGCTTTATCTTGGAAAGTAAGGCAATTATTATTATATATTATTCTTATTATATCGTACAAAAGTGCATTGCGACCGACTATCAAGCATGACCAAGTCTTACAATCAGATTAAACAAATTTTTAGGTAACAGAGTAAACAAGCAGAAACAAGATAATATTTATTTTTATTTTGAAAGTTGTATTCCAAGTTCAGTCATTTATTATTACATATCTTGATTTTTGAAAACATTTACCAAATAACTGTTGAATTAAATTTAGAAATCGATTGTAATTATTGAAATATTTTGAGTGAGGATTTCGTTTCTAGAGTTTTTTTTTTAACAAACAAAAAGGTTTGTTTCTTTAGAATTGTAAGACTTGAAGATCTGTACAGTGTTTTGCTTGAAATTGACCGATGGTAATGCGTGAAATGATGTAAAACTATGTTAGGAGGCACAAAGGGCCAGCGAGGTATGCGCGTAACCAGCTACGATCCAGACGATCCTCAGAACATGCCAGTCCCACCACCCCAGAGACGCAACACATCGCATCAACGTGTTGCCACCATCTCCCAGAATTATAATGAAAAAACAATGTTACTCAGCAGCGATGAGGAATTCCAGTAAAAAAGAATTTTTAAAAAAGCGACAGAAAATAAAGTCAAATTCCAAGGGCTTCTTGAAGTCTTTTCATCGAGCGCAGTCTGAATGATTTTTTCATACTAAAAAAATGAAAACTCAAATCTCGAAATACTATTAATTTGTAAACTTTGTTTTTCTGTGTACATATTACTGATTGTAATTTGTAATTCGCATTCTCCTCTCTTCTTAGGAAGAATCAGAGGGCGAGATAAAACTGAATGAAACAAGTACGAATCCTGAGTCGTACTGTAATAGTTCCATAATGTTATATTCATGTTAACAACATTGTTATGTTACGCAGCGTACGAGATAGCATAGAAAATATTTATTTTAATACGCTCACACGTTCGAAGCGGTGTTACTCGTTCTGGGTGTGGTATTACAAAATTAGTTTTAACACGTCGGCTGCTTCGTATCGTCTTGCCTAATTTTTAAGGCAACGCTTCTGCGATCAGCACTGTTTTTCTATTTTGCGAATGCAGTCATCTTCATTCGGTTTAAGATAAGAATTTAAAGACATTAAAAATGAGGACTTAAAAATTTTATATTACGTTTCTTAAAAATTCTTCAATTTTTTTTATGTATTAAATTTGACATATTTGAGTTTGTATTTGAATTTAAAAAATGGTTTAAGAATGTTAAAATTAATTTATTCTTTAAAAAATAAGTAAACCAGAAATGCAAAACACCAATATTAAAATATGTTTTGAATACTAATTATTAAGACATAAAGTTTGATATCTAAAAAATTAAAGATTTTTCTTTTAAGATTATGATATGATGAAACGTAAAAAAGGTCCGAATTCTCATTTCTTTCTTTCTTAAAATTTTTAATTTAAAAAATACTCATCATCGATAAACTATTTTTCAACGAAGCGTGGGCTTTTACTTTGTGTCGAGGACTTGCGAATATAAAATAACTACGCTTACTCGAGGTATTTAAATTTGTTTGCATCGCATTTTCAATTTTTTGCAACGCCTAACACTTTGGTAAAAGTTTTCACTTCGCTATAATCGTAAGGATAGAAGAACTCTTGATGTTGGAAAAAAAAATCTTGATGTTGACAGCTAATATGTTAACGTGAAACATACATATTTTTCTGTTTACGACGAATCAGTATCAATTTTCACGCTTCAAGACTTGGACATCGACTCAGTACTTATTATTTTTAAATAGTGACATCTCTTACTGTAGAACTTAGTCGTGTAATTTGTGTTATTCTTTTTTTATGGATTTCTTCTGTATACAAATCTTAATCGTTTCTCGCAATCACAACTCTGCATTTTCTTTTTTTTAAAATGATTTTCAAAGTTTATTAAAATTTATTTTAATCTTTTCTCAATAGCTTTTTACTACCGAAAAAATTGTGATTCGAAAGATGCATGGGTCATCATTAAGCCAGAAAACTACATTCGCGTCCTAGATTGAAAAAAAACTAATAAATGTATATACTATATATAAATATCGTTATTATAGATTGTATTTAATAATTGAACAAAAATGGACCCTAACGATTTTTCTTTAACAACTTCAATCTATGAAAGCCTTGAGTGGGAGTTATGTGGGAATGAGAATGACAAACGATAAATAAAAATGTGTCAGAGATAAATAAACTATGGATACCTGGCACTGTGTGCGTAATTTATTACATTTTCATCAAATGAGAATGTATTATTATATTGTTTTTATATGAACCCTTTTTTAATTTTTACCCGTTTCATCTAAAAAGTTAAAACCTTTTTTATTTTTGGTTTGATATTTTTTTTTAAAGGAAAGGTGAAAAAAAGGGTCAAAGTTAAAAACAAAAGCGAATATATTTACATCTATTGATATAATATTTGAGATGCAACACTCTAACCATTGCACATTTTTAAAAAAATACGATGAAGGCTATAAGCGGTATAAAAGTTAAGCTTGACGCAGTAAACTTTAAAAACTTCCGTCTCGTTGATACATACATAAGAATTGTCAATAAAATTAATACATTTCTCGCCACGCAAGCTTTACTATACATGTATCACGATATTATATACAGTTCTGACTAATTACAGAGATCATTTTTTAACACTTTAGATAGTTGTACGATAAAAAGAAAATCCAAATTTACAAATAGCCTCTTGTTTCCAGATTCAGAGTTATTCCGCTACAATATTTAAAAGAAAATATATTATTTGAATCCCACAGTTTTCTTGATTTTAAATACTATGCTTCCTAAGTTCTCATTAAAATTTGCAACACGTATGTACCTGTTAAAAAATAATTGTAAATACTCATATAACCGGGTTCCTAGAAATTTATGTGAAAATATACTATAGATTTTAGATCATGAAGTAGTAATCATTTTTTAAATAATAAAGGCCAATAATTAAAGGCAGTATTAATGAGGAAGTAGAAAACGTCTCTATTATCTATTTCTCCAATATTAGTAACACTTTGTTCAAGCTATTCTCATTTCTACGAATTTGGGATAAAAATCTAGTTATGTTTTAATGTAAAAAGAACAATTCTTTGAAGACTAATTTTTTACAGGCTAGTAAAAATAAAATAATAGAACACTGATATTCAATATCAATGAAGGAATCACATCGCCCAATGTTTTCGAGTCTTAGTATTGAATTTTTAAATCATACTACTCACATCGCTATTCATCGAGATAAACAACACAAATTCGAGATTGACAAAGAAATTGAAAAGGAAATCAATGCTAAAACAAAACACAATATTTTTAATGATTCAGTATACCAATTTATTTCCGAGAACAAAAACAGTATTAATGTACAAAGTTTATTCTCGGAAAAATACAAAAAAAAACGTTTCCAAAAGAATTTAGAAAATAAATAAATCTTTAGGAATGGTGAACACTTAAAATAAGATGAATACTCTCTTTAATTGATTTCTTCCTCACAGAGGCCATTTAAAAATTACATAATGCAATTTTTCTTCGGCCTTCCATAGTAAAAAATGAATACCAAATAAAAAAAAATTATAGTGTACATTTAGTTGAAAGGAAATAAAATCACAGTTTTACCAGCCAATCCACTCGTCTCCTTTTTCGGAAGAAATTTTTCTCCATCCATGCCAGGGTCTATCTAGATTGTCTTCCAAATCTTGACTCAGAGGATCCTTGTATTTCGCACTACTTTGCAAAGAACTGAGATTGGAATCCACTGAACGAATGCTACAGGGAGTATTCATTTCTGCATATTCTGTGGGAGCAGCAACCCTGTTTAGAAAAACTTTCTCTCTTTTGTTGATTTCACTTCTCTCTTCATTCTCGATGTCTTCATAATGGAGATCATCATCCATATAACCGACGATGCTGCTTTCATCATTAGTGTATTTATTAAATTGCTCGTCAGCATCCTTCCTTGTAACGTTATCAAGATTCTCTTGAGCCTCGCTGATTCTACTAATATTGTCGGTGAAATCACCAACTGGCTCTAGCTGAATTGGTCTAAATCCAATCGAACGCAACCTTGCAATTTTCAAACTGCTCGAAGGATTTACAGGTACGAATGCTGATTCTCGATGAACCAAGGGGCAAACATTATGTACAGGTTCCCGACTTCCATTTCCTAACCGCTCGAGGTTGTTCAGGCACTCGTAACTTCCAACAGATTCCTCCTCGGAAAATTCCGCATCATTCTCGGATTTAATCTCGTCCAGATCGACTTCCTCTATTTTGATTACCGACAGGCCATCATTATTGAGGAGTGGATCGGTGGAATGCTCAAATTCAGAATTAATCTGGAGGCAAGAATCGATCAAGGGCTCACTTAGGAGAGAACATTGGGCCACTGCATCTACCATCCTCGACTTTTTTGTTCCCTGAACCACAGTGGTCTTCTGAAAATAAGGATTTTGAAAACATTGGATTAGTATGAATTTCATTAACAGTTTTATAAAATTAGCTTCCAGTAATTGAAACTGTTATCAATTTCTTCGTAATTTTATAATACTTCATAAAATAAATAAAATAACACACCTGCAGATCAGAACTCCTCGTTAGCATCTCTTGGAAGTTTCTGGAAACCTCGAGCGTTTTGTTTCGATTTCCTCTCGACAGATTCCCTGATAGCAATTTCCGAGGCTTCGTAATCCCTCCTTTCAATCGTTTCCTCCTCTTTGACAATTCCGACCTCTTCGACTGTTTATTAAACATACCTTTCCTTCTCGGAAAAGCGGAATTTTCAATGTACCCATCATGTTCCTTCTCCATCCCCTTATGACTCTGACACCTTAAACGTCTATTCCTTGGCCCCCTAATTAAAGGACCCACTTTAGCATCAATCACGAGGTTTGCAATCTCCCTTCTCTGTTTCTTACACGCAGGTGATTTTTTCATCTTAGAAACCTCAGTGATATTCTTCCTCTTCACTGTTCTCGAATATACAATCGCACCGCCAGGATCATCATTGAACTTTGGATTAGCACCAGTCTTCTGACCAGCATCATTACAGCCTCTGCTTCTCTTTGCTAACTTAGAATAATTTTTTCGATTCTCCTCGTTTTTACTGTGCCTCAAAATTCGCTTCGAGAGCATCTTAAAATTCGATGTGGACTTCAGTCTATTCTCGCTTTGATTATCAACATTTTGATGACTGACATTCTCATTCGCCTTGTTGTCCTTTGAGATCAAAGCGTTATAGGCCTTTATAACTTTCGATTCATCGATTGACAATCCTATCACGTTCCCTATCAGCAGTTTAGCCATCGGATTACGCTTCTCCTTCACAACCAAATTAAGAATCTTATCAGGAGTCAAAGCATCTAACGAATTCGAGGTATCTGAACACGTAGAATTTGCTATAGATTTGCATTTCTCAGATCTATTATTTTCCTGTTCATCAGATAATTCTGAATCCCTTCTGTCTAAGTCAACTTGATCCATTTCGTTGGTAATTGGAAAGCCAACGATTCGACAAATTGCCTCGCGAGAAATCGAGGCTGGTCTCAGAACTTCAGTTTCTTCTCGAGGATCTGCGGCTGCATTCGTGAATTTTTCATTCACGATGTTTTTCCTCTGAAGAACACAATTATTGACTCGTGACCAATCAGCTGGAGGATTCCCGATTGAAGTTATTTTTTCATCACTCGGTGTTTCAGCCTCTTTCGTCATCTCACTAGGTTTATAAATCCTGCAGAAAGTCATCGCCGCACATCTTTTCGCTTCCTGTTGAACGTTATGAAACGAATCATACAAATCTGTACGAACGGAGATGTTTGTGTTCTGCAACTGGTTCTGACCAAGTTTCTTGTAGAAATACGACTTTCGTACGGTGGGTTCGGTACGTAAAGATTGCGAATCCGATGGAATAATTAACTTTGAAGCATTCGGTTTATTAAACACCTGCCTGGTAAGTATGGCAATTCCATTTTGTGAAACGGAGAGAGATTCGCATAATTTCTGACTGAACTTCTCGCTATTGTGCTTTTCGCTTTCGGTGCTAAAAAGTGACTGGTGTTTTAATTTTGGAGAGCGTTTTCGCAGGGTATAAGCCAATCTCTTTGGTAAGCACTTGGTCTGTTCGACTCGAGGTTCATGGGAAGATTTTGCATTTGATTGATTCCAGGGTGCAGGCTCTTGATTGGGGAGACGTTTAAGGGCAAATTTGTGATACTTTACGGAGTTTTCGGATTCACCAATCCAATGCGCTATGACCAAATAAAGACCATCATATCGATATCCTGTTTTTGGAGAGTATTCGTTTGAAAGGCTATAGCTTCTCACAAAACGTAGAGGTACACCGTCTTGATAGTTCAAGACAAGGGATTCGTTGTTTGAATTCCCTTCGAAATATTCTCGCCCGGTCAAAGTTAGGAAATCACCCAAGTCCACATCTTTTAAATCAGGCGATTGAGGAGTACAAATGGAAATTGCTCCGAATGGACCATCATGAATGTCCAAGTTGAAAGGCTTGTGGACTCCATGCCTTGAACAATCTACTCGAATTCCCCACCAGGATCCAGGTGGACATCCTGGAACCGGTCCGTACGTTCCCTTCGCCTGTGAAAGAGAGGTTTGTAATTTAAACTAATATTTTACGCTAGATTCATAATTTACATTGTATATATCAGACAAATGTATTTCCGACTTCTAATATTTATGATTGGATATAGTATTTGACAAAATTTACGTTTATTGGTAATATTTCTTAATCTTCAAGATAAATAAAAGTTTCAATGTTTTTGGCCTTGGCCTTACTACGGTTGTAAGAAACTCATCCTGTTTGAGTATGAGTACTCATACAAGAGATATTAGGCCACGCCTACCTACGAACCTAGCGCGTTTTTTTAAAGAGTACTCATAGTCAAAAAGGATGAGTTTCTTACAACAGCAGTAAGGCCAAGTAAGGCGAAGTTCGAAATATTTTAGCAGAGACACAAATGCTTTAAAAGCATTTGACTCTATAACGACATGTGTTTTATTCTTTTATAGTTTAAGACATCTCATGCTAAAAATGATTAAACTTCATGCCAACATTGATAGAAATTCATACCAATTTTGCACATTAAGTGCCGCACTATAATAGTTTGATTTCTTTCTCCATGTATAGTCGAAGTTATATTATTTTCAAAACAGCACAAACTATATTAAAAAAAACTTCCGAAATCATAAACAAACTTTGAAATGGTCTTATAAATATTTCAGAGCACATAAAATACTTTTATATAAATCTAACAAACGAGATTCACAAATTTATGTAATATTGAATTATTTATTGCGACACGCCATAGAGCAAACACAGAATAATGTATCCAAATCTGATGATCGAGTGATTCTGACAGAAATTTATAGGTTAGGATTTTAAAAAATCAAAACACTTTTACGAAAAAATGCTCCAAATCACTCACCTCATGTGTATTCTTAAAAGCGACGAAATTCTTGTCGTTTTTAACATCATTTGATGCATTATTCGCATTGAGATTGGTAAAAAGTTCTTTTAGATTCTTTGAACTTCTGTCTACCTGTAACATCCAACATTTATTTCACAATTAGAAATTTCACAATCCCCTCAAATAATGCCGAAAAAAAAATAACACTCAGGGTCAATATTAACCTTATTTTGTGCTTTCAATTCACTTAAAATTGATTTATTTTCTTCAATTGAATCCGGACGAATTTTCAACCCAACTTTCTTCCTCGCCATTTTATTTTACTTCTAAATTAAACATATCAACTGCGCAGGATTCCTGCGCATCTGTGGAGGGAACGTTTAAATTTATTACGAGAATATATCTAATATAATATCCTCAAAATTGTCCGGATGTGTGAGTGTGTACTTATGTATGTTACGATTTTTTTAAATCTTGCAATTATTGTAGAACGTGTACTTATTATCCAGCATATACCAAGTTAAATTATTCACAAAGATTTAAAAAAATATTTAACTTTATGAGTTTCATGGAAGATTTATTTTAAAAGGCAATAAGAACATAGATTTTGGTTCAATAAAATTGATAAAATAAAATTTCAACGGAAAAAAAAATTTTAACTCATTATTATCCATTAATTTAATGTATCTTTGGAAAAATTTTTAATCAGCAGCTGCACTGACGAATAATATCGGATTTTCATTCGATCCTAAAAATATTTTTTTATCAGTCTCTTTCCTTTAGTATTTTATTATTAAATTCAGCTGTTCATACCCATTTTAACATTTGGTTACGAAATGAATAATTTTTTAATAAAGCAAAATATTTCGCAAAAACTTTTATTAGTATAGTCAATGACTATTTATTTAGCATACATATACAAATATTATTGCAAGGCAAGTATTGCAATTCATGAGCTCGCAGTAACGTTTGGTAACTTATAAAAATTATTTTTTAAAACTGCAAAAATTAAGAATAACTTTCATATCGTTAGAAAAAGAAATTTTGGATTCAAATTTTTCGAAATGCCAAAAATCCGAATTTTTTTTAGCATCCTAATGTACATTTTACAAATTATTTATCATTTGAATTAGTAATGTATACATTCTAATTATCTAAAGAATAACATTAAAATTAAATTTATTCAATTACATAATTTAAAAAAGTAAAGTTATACATTTTATTCACATTTATGTTTCATCATTTGACCATATAAAAGGCCTTAGTCCCATTAGATTGTTTTCAGACCATCACCTTTACAATTTTCCCCATTTTTAAAATACTAATTTCAAAGGATTTTAAAAGATTGCAAGAAAATATATTGGATTTTCAGGAATTTTAAGAAATTTCACTGGATTTCAAAAGATATCTTGGAGGTTTGAGGAATTTTGCTTCCTAGAGGAATTAAGCTTTTTCTATAGTGGTGGCAAAATCTACTTTCCAAAAAAAGTTTTTTTTAAAATATATTTCAAGGAGAATATCTAATGTGATGTCAAGATAAATTGTCCGGATAAGTGTGCAGACAAATTCATCATGAATTTCATGAATTATTCATGAAATTTGGCAGAATTATTCCACTCTATATTATACGTACGTAAGGGTTTAACAAAATATTTTATTTTACACGTTTTATGTATACTTTTATTCTGCTTTTATCATTTATGTAAAAGTGATTTTGGGACTTTAAGTCCTGAAATAGTGGAAAGTCAAAGCTGATGTAAAAAAGTAAAAGGTTTCTTGCATAATGAATCAAATAATCTAATATTAAAACACTTTATTAAAAAATTGTATAAAATTATTTTTTGAGGTTGAATAAAATGGAAAACTTATTTCAAAAGGCAATATATTATAATATTATTCAAAATAATATTATAATAATTGAAAGATTAATAATATTAATGCATATATTGTTTAATATTAGGGATCAATTAATTATTTAAAGTTTCCTCTTGCTTCACATCACAGGCCGCAGCCGCAGCTAATTTTTTGTTTGTACGCATGCTCGATTAACGGATACTGATAATACTGTCTGAAAGATGTTTCATGAAGTGATTCGCGATCACGTGTGACTTTGTTGGTTGGGGGTTAATGTGGGGTTAACCAATGAAACGTCGGTCACAGGCTAAACACTGGCACATAGTACATGTACATACTGTCTAATACCCACAACCTCACAGCTACGCTCAGTCGCTCAGAGTTAACGTCAACTTGCTTTCGGAATTTCGGAATCAATCAGTCAAGACGTCAAGAATCAAGATAGTCAATTCAGTGAATCAGTAGTTGTCAGTTGTCAGTAGTTAACTAACGGTCTCTTACGTTGGTCTTGATAGTTTTTCCGTCCCAACGAATTAGTAGGAATTAATTCCTTTTTGTTCGTCAGTCATGAAAGTCTAGGTTTTAAATCACACCTAATAATCGTCGTTTTAATATAGTTAAACCCGGTGAGTGATAAAAACAACATATCTGTTCAAAATGACAAGTGACAAACCTATTTATAAAAATTCGGTTTCGACTAATAAAGTATTGATCAAACAATGAGATAAAAAGAAAAGGTTTAAAAGAATCAACAGCTTCGTTCAGATATATCTGATGTAGTTGTCTTTTCATTTAAAGGTTATAAAATGCAATTATAATAAAGTTCAAATCATCCTATCGCTCACAACTTCGCATAGTTCGCATATGCTATTTCGGAGTGATTTTAATATTATTCTCTCTTATGTAAGACAAACTTTATGAATTCAGTTTCGACCTTGGAAAAACGGTATCGTACCATTTTGAAATTCTGGCACCTCTCTAAATGTGATTGACAATCTTTTCAACTTAGCGAAGTAGCGAAATTTATTTTATTTGAAAATATACTAAGGGTAAGTTATTTACTATAAATCTACTTCCTAATTAATTGTTTTTTCGCAAGAGACTTTAAAGTACAATTTTCTGGGAGTTTAATGGGTTATAGGTTGAAATTACTTATTTCAAAACAAAAGCACTGTCAACAAAATTGTCTGAATTTCTTTGATTTATTATTTAATTATATTTCAAATAATTCTGGATCATTTAAAGTTATTTCAATTAGATTATTGTCCATGCGCTCGAATTAAATTCTCACACTTGACCGTGACAATATAGACACCGGTATTGGGTGAATGACTGTGTAATGCTTTAATGATACGATTTGTTAAGGCAATTGATCAAGCATGTCTTATTGATTTACTTTTTATGGATGAGAAAAAAAAATGTTTCATTAGTTACGTAAGATTTTCTTTATTAATTGTATATATTTTCTCTATTTCTATACCTAAAGATGTAAAACTTCTTTTTAGTTAGATATGTTAATGAGAAAGTGCATTCAAAATTTGATGGAGCTCTACAGTTCTCAATAAACAAAATTTTGAAATGTTAATACTTTTGGAGATACATAGTTTTTTAGACTTCATTTCTAATAGCATCAAAGCTAATAGAAAACTTTAAAAAATTAATTTTCTATTGTTTAAACAATTTTTGTTTAACCAATTAACTGGCGCTATTATGTTTTCCGGATCTCGCTTTCTTAGATAATTTATAAACCAATAAAACGTGTTTTGAAAAAACGTTATGCCAGTTATGCCGCGGTTATTACTTGTACATGGCTTATCTGTTTAAAGGCTAACTGATTTCTGAATCGTTATCACGAGATATCTTGATTCTGGATCAATATATTTTACTGACAATCAGCTACAAATGCGACCTCCAGTAAATTAAAAAATGTTCAGTAGTTACCTTATAGTATATCAGTATATATATATATATATATATATATATATATATATATATATATATGTGGTTGATCCGTTTATAAAAATTAAGATTTATCTTA
>JAUESI010000007.1:5078280-5121318 GCA_032275145.1 Synergus laeviventris | reverse complement strand
GTTCAGTGCTGTATCTTCTCTGTTGTGGTCCATCGGATGGTACGGACTGTGGATTGTGTTGTTGTTGTTGTTGTTGTATCCCTTGGCATATCAAAGCAGCTGAGATGAGAACCACACGAACGATTTACGAGATTCCTTTTACGAGTCTTTTGCTCGTTTCGTGCTCCGAGGAAGATCGAGCGGCTTCAAATTGTACCGTGAGGTCGTGGAGATGCTGAGGCTGCTTTCAAAAATGAAATGTCGATTGAGGCATTCAGACGAAAACACGCCCACGTGCTTTGTAAAAAATTACACTCCGAAGTATTAGTCTTGAAAGCTAATTTACAAATTTTAAATATGGATTTACTTCAGACTGAATCCATTATTTAAAATGTTTAATCCAATTATACTTTGACATATTCAATAGAAAATATTATCACTCCTGTTTCGGCTTTGTATCTTCTGTCTTTGTCTTTTTTCTTTAGAAAATAGATAAGATTTGCTCTGAATTATCGAAATCCTAAATAGTTATCTCTACTTTTGTTTTTATAGTAATTTCTTATGAATTTCTAGGGGTAAGGAGGCATTTTTCGCAACACAGTTTGGCGGTCTGCTGTCCAAAAATAAACGAGTAAAAAAGTAAAAAGAAAAGAGACAGGTTAATAGCACGCACTCGAACTTCCTCAGTAATCTCCTTTCCTGTCGGACTCGACGAGAATAGCGCAAGGGACATTTGCTACAAGCTTCTCCTGGTGCTTGTCTTCGCAGTTCAAGCCATGACTCACATACGGCATTCAACTCCTTGCAGGAGTCGCAGCGATAAAACGATGTAATTTACTCTTGTCCTTGAAAGGGAAGCATGGGGTAATGGGGTTGCTTGTGAGGCGAACCAAGGTTTTTGCCTGTATTGATCGTATCCTCAAAACCCTGTACAACAGCCCCGAAAAACAATTTTATATCAGATATAGTGGAAAAGACTCTAAAAGGCTATCTTTTCTACGTTTACTTCCCTTTTTCCACCAAGTTTTCTATTTGAATAAACTGAAATAGTATATGGAAGTTTTCGTCTTGTAATTATTTGGATAAGCATTTTCTATAAATAAATTCTTATATTTATTTGATAGAATATTATACACCTTCAGAATCGGTTTATTGATTAAATTGTTGTTGACATGAGCGATTTGTAAACTTACGCTTATAAGAGTCTCGTTTCAATCGAACAAACGCTTAGCAATTCTTCGCGGGTAATCTGTTGATAAACTCAATTCTCCGGTATAATAGAAGCAAAGGGGAATGCTCTTGACGAGATCATTTCATCATTTAAATTTCTCGCCTCCAACTACCTTTATCTGCCAGTGCCTCTTGCATGTATCATATAAAGTTTGACACATTATCAATTGCTTCCTGCGGCCAGCATCACAGGAAATATGAAATTAAAAAAGAAATGCGACGATCAGACTCAATTTAATTTATTCTGATACATTTGGAGACCCTTTCACTTAGAAATTTCGTATAATATAATACAATTTATCAGAAAAGGTTTTTAAAGACGCATTAATTAAGTGTTGAACATTTGTTTTCGTGGCAAACAGCACTTTCAAGTTGAATTTGTAGTCAATAGGAAAATAGCAGAGAAGATGTGGAATATTTCTATTTTAGGATTTGGGTATTAAGGCTAGGCTATTCATCTTTGTGATTTTCGCACCCTGAACAATGTAAATCAGTGCTAAGTACGAATTTCCGTTTCTCGCGTACGTAAACCCTTTTGACATCCAAGAGGAGGGCGAAAAGAGCACTTTTTTTAACATCCTTCTTTTTAGTACTGTGGTTAAGATAACTTTTAAGTTTTAAAAGAAAGAAAGGTTACAGCGTGTCGTTGGCGCGTGTAATATGCGTCCCTAAATAACGGTGTTTACCGAAAGAGTAGGGAGAGATCCACTTTAAACGAAGAGCCGTGTGATAGGACAAAGAGCTTGTAGAGAGCAAAAAGTCACCGTGTTGTAGAAACATCCGGTAGCCGGACGAGAGACCTGGACCTAATAACTTTTACCCTCGACGAAGCGTTAACTGTGTCGTCACGATGTTGACAACCATAACATTGCCAGATCTTCTTCATGGATTCATCGTTTCCCCCTTTTTTCAATCTCGTACTCAATTTGTTTACTCCAAACAAATTAGATTCAATCAACAATCTTGTTGAAGGGTTTTCGTATTTCTTTGGGTTTAGGAACTTCAACAGGAATATGGCTCTAAATTATCCTGATTAATATTTAAAGTTATTCATTGAATTAAAACAGGTGTCTAATAAAGCTGTGAAAGTTCTTATGATTGAATTCCGGTCGCTTTGTGGTGACTGTTGGAAATTATACTTCTGTCTCACGACAAGGTTTTATTTTATTTCATAAGAATCGAGGGTTCAGATATTGAATTATTAATTTAATATCTGTTTGCTAAAATTATATAATGAGCTAGAGACTGGAATGAATTCGTGAGGTTGTACACTTCCGTGTTCTTGATTTCTGGAGAATCATCGAGTCGTATTCTGCTTATGTTGGCACAGGTCGCGTATGTTTCTAGTTATACCTCGTTGCTCACACCGTTGATATAATTAAGAACAATTTCCTCGAGTTAACTGTAAGCCCCATTGTGCTTGTGTAATATATATGGCACAAAGTTCCCACGAACTATCGTCAATACACGTACTTATCTTTATACTTGTTTAGACGAACCATAAAATGATGAACAACATTTGATATTCATTTAGAATTTAGGCCAGAAAATTGCATTTTATTTGGCTGGGTAGTGACTTGACTTGACCGGGAAATAACAGGAAATTTTCAATAATTATATATTTACATTTATTTACATTTATACAAATCCCATAAAGGCTTTAAAGTCGTTTAAAATATCTTTAAATCCCCAGCAACGCCGGGTATATTTCTGCTAATAAATAAATAAAAATAAAATGGTTTTGAGAGCTTTTTTTGATATTCTGAATCCAATAAATATAATATGATGAGCAAGGGGAGGTAAGATATGACGTTAGTTTAAATAATATATTTAAACTAGAAAAGTAGAGTTTAGTATTGCAGACAGTTACACGTTGTTGTCTGCCGAAGGAATGATGTAAATAGTCGTTAGAAAACAGAAAAATAGTATGATTTAGAGATTTACAAAATTTAATAGTGGGGGTGATGGTCTAGGATTTAAATACGTTTACAATTAGAATTTATAGGTGAGCGCAAAGGGAGGTAAAACTGTACAACGAGATTTTCTTTTTTATTGACTCGAGTAATAGGTGCTGGAAAATTACGTTTTACGCTCGAGGGTCCGCTTAGGCAAAATAAAAAGCCCGAAAAAAAGGTCAGGTTCCTACTATTCGTTGTAAAACGCTTTCGTTTTTAAGTGCAAACATAAACTCATAAATGCATTAAATTATAAAACTGCAGATGTTGTAGACAGATGCGCTGGATTAGTGCTAAGGAAATTCGTAAAATATTCGAGGTTTAAAAAATAAAAGTAACATCCTAAAATACTTGGATAAAGCACGCTCTCAATTTGCGCAATAATAAATAGTTTTAGTGAAAAATATTTAAATTTACAAAGTAACATATGGCCTTAAAATAAAAATGGAATACTGATTGAGATTGTTTTCAGATTCAAGACGAGAGAACTAAAGGATACTAAGATGGCAGGAACTGGAGAAGTTTGGGTGCAGTGGTTCACGTGTTGCCTAACTCAACAAGGACCCGGAGCTCGAAATAAGAGGCAAAGGCCACAGCAAAGGCTCAGGATAGACCGGAGCATGATAGGAGCACCCACGAATTTTCAGCACACTGGACATATTGGTAGCGGTGACTTGGACATGGCAAGTGCCCACCTTACCGCCATCCAGACACAAATGCAAGGAAAAGGCGGTTACGAAGCATCTTTCGGTGTTAAGGTGAATTTAAATAAAATCTGTAACATAATATTTATCTGTACCAGAACAAGAAAACAACCTTCTGAACTAGGAATTTTAATTCACGTTTGATTATTTAGGATTTTACTAAGGTGAAACAATACCGAAGAGATATGCAATTAAAAATCACCTGTCAGGTTTTCTGAAAAGTGGACCAGCGGCCTTTAGAGAATTACTGAAAGTAGAAATGCATAATATCAGGTTGTAATGAAATGCAGGAAAAATTAAGTCTTACATTTTATACTTTTGCAGTTTGCTTTGCAAGCTGAATCGGATCTGATTTAAATCAAGCTGTTTAGCAAGTTGGAGGAGATGAAAGTTTCTTGATTATAACCTAGCTATAATTATTATTTTTGAGGGAGGTATAAATGAGATTTTTCTGACAAGAGAAGAAAATCAACGTTTAGGTTTCGCAGTTGTTAAATGAAAAGTGGGTGGAATTTTGTTATGTATAGGAAGAAACATGCTAACAGGTCTTGTAAATTGTTACTGAGTGTAATAATGAGTCTGACGTTTAATAATAACTTTAATCGACGGGGTTCATTGTACCTTATAACAGTGTCGTGCTTCCGTCAGGTCACCGGGTTCTGGGCTGACATTTTGTTAAATTTACATGAACAACTCGAGTTACACGCTAGGCGTAACCTATCGGTGAACATACAAAAATCGATCGTGTCCACGTTACGACCACTGACTCTTACTTTCACGCGTCAATGGACGCGTAATGAGAATAATAGAATATATATTACGTTTATTTCTACACTAGCCACAGGTAGTAGACATGCCACGAACTAACTACGTAACGCGCTCTTTGACTAACAAATATCTTGTAATTAGAGATACTTTGTGGTTCAAATCTTTTCATTTATTAGTTTTCATTCCTTAATTAGAAAGTTTATTCTTGCATTTTTTAGAATCTTACCATCTTTTTATTTCACCACTGTTTGGAATTTGATCCTCTTGGAACTTTTTAGAATCTGTTCCTTCATTATTTCTTTTCCGAATTGAAAGTGTCGCGTCATTACTACTAAGTACATAAAATTTTCGTTAAAGTATATTTAATAATTCTTAATTAGGAATTCTAAAGGGGTTTCAAGGCAGGTATGATATGAGCCGGTAGGAATTTTTATTCCCTTGATTGTTGATAGTTGACTCTCGAGTGTCTGAAGTGATGTGATGATAGGAAACAAGAGACAGGGGCACCCATGTCAAAGGTCAATTAAAACGACGCCGGAGTCGTGTTAGGCCAGAATGGAATGCGTGGAAACGCGCTCTAGATATTCTGTTGTTGGCGTTCGTGTTAATCCGTATGTATGTAGTTCGGCCTTTATTAAGGACAAGTTTATCAGAGTACACACCGTACTCCATACGAGAATGTAACTGCAGGCGGTCGAGGTCGCCTGTTTCTGTGATTTTTTCTGCCTCGACGCCTGTTCAAGTTATTGCCCTTGAGAGCAGTTCTCCCTCAAGCCGGATTCAAAGTTGACGACGCATTCACCTGAATTGTCTCGATTCATCAGCTTTTAATTTTAAATATTCGGACGAATAAATGAAATGCTAATTTTAGGGCTTTATCTTCCAAATTAAATTCTCAAATTTAAATTCTTTTGTATTAGGATAGCAAAAAATATAATAATTTTCAAGTTTAACAATGAAACTGACTTGACTGATTGAGGAAAAGAATAAATCATAAAAACTTTCCAAGCATGAAATACATTGCGTAAGAAAATAGTAAAAGAAACATAAAGCTAATTTAGTGAATGCTTAGGTGAGTTTGCTTCGAAATCGTCAATATGGTCAGTGATGATTTGGGGCGAGATAGCGAGTAATAAACGGAGAAAATACTGACTAATTCATCTTAGCGAAATGTGTTGATTTTCTCAGACCACAAGCATAAAGAAAACTATTCTGGGTATAAAGTGACCGTTGGAGATATGATTCACGTGTGCGTCACGTTTGGAGAAAGGGCAATATACTTCGGGTTTTGTGGGTTTCGGCATTTTTGTCCCTAAATTAGATTTTTTACTGTCTTTCTATGAATGGGAATTTTTATTGTGTAAGCAGAGGAAAGAAATAAAAGGGAGGTCCAGGAAGAAAAAAAAAGTTAATTTACATTTACAAAAAAAGTTGGTTTTTTGGGTTAGAAATATTCTGAGTTATTATATTTATAAGCTGTTAACAATTGTTGCTTGGATACTTTGATTTCATAATTCGATTCGATGTTACCATCAGACTTGATGATTCTTTAATGAGCCCACGTTCCAGTTTACTAGTTCATCTTCATTTTACGTGTAATTTATTACCATCAGATTACTTTTTATGTGTGTTATTATATCTGTTCCATTTACATATTTTTAATGCTTAGTTCTTCTGTATTAAGAATTAGACTACCTATGGAAGTTTGTATCTGGTTCAGAAGCAAGTGATAGTGCGAGGCAACGTAGTGATGAAAGTTACTGTTCATTTTTCAGAGATGCATGTGGTTTGAAGATTAAAAAATACTTTCTCTCGAAAATGCTGACTTGGAAATGGTCTTTAGTATTTTTTAAAAGGGAAAGTATATCCTCTGCTTCTTATTAATTCTGTCACGTTGAAATGAACCCTTGAAGGGCGTTGGATAAATGTGTGACTCTGACGCATGCAGAAGAGCAGACAAATCGCGAGAAAGAGAAACTAAATTTCAATATAAATGCATAATTTCAGGCACTACGCCGAAGAAACTGAAAAAAGCGAAAAACATTGGAATTAAAAATTTTATATGGTTTCAAATGGCCGCACGAAATTCGCATTTCATTACGACAGAAAGCTGTAGTTTGTTTTCTAAATTTTAGAAACTTGATTATGAACGCTTTAAAGAAAATAGAAACACAATACTATAGTACAGTACAAAAAGTGACCGCTGCACTGTAATGGTGTTCTGTGCCTATTGTGTTTCTCTTCTTTGAAGCATCCATAACCAAGTTTCTAAAATTTAGAAAACAAAATACAGCTTTCTGCCGCAATGAATCGCGAATTTCGTGCGGCCATTTGAAACAATATAAATTCAAAAATCCAATGTTTTTCGCATTTTTACAATTTTGTCGGTGTTGAGCCTGAAATTATGGGTTTATATCGAAATTTAGTTTCTCTTTCTCACGATTCCTCTGCTCTGTCTGCAGAATCATTCTTGAAAATTTTCATTTCGACGAATTTCTAAGTCTGTTTATCCAACATTCTTAAACTGTTTACATCATTAACCAGGATGTACCTCGGTTATAAAATCCTGACTGGGTGAAAATAAAATTTTTATTTTATACAGTTCAGAATTTTTATAAATTTTTATAAATGAACAGCATCAGTTTACATTCAGAGGAATCTGAATCGTGTGGTTGTGAATCTTCCTGAAAATCAAGGAAGTAAGTTGGGTGCGATTATTCAGCAATAAATAACGTTTTTTTCTCGAATCCTCGTTGTATTTGAGTAAACTGGAACTCGATTCAAAGAGTGATCTTTTCTCACGATTAAAGTCGAACTCGACCCAAGACAAAATACGTTGAACTCGCCCACCTCTCTACCAGAAACCGATCATTGTCGAGGTGCTTTCCACGTAGCTAATGCTTACATTTTCATTATACTTATTCGCGAATCGATTCGCGATTCCAGGTCCGCTGCTCGCAGTACCGTTGCAATCGTGCTGTGCTGCGGAATTAATCCTACGATCAAATCGTCGACCGCAGCCAACATCAGTGTATCCTTACGGACTACAGGTCAGGGCCACGGTTTGAACTCTTTCGTGCGAGAGTGCCTTATACCTACTACCATCCAGTAGCTTTAAATTTCTTCCATAATATATTTCTTTCAAAAAAAATATATATATATAACAAAGAAAAAATTATAATTTCGATAAATTACTGGCTGTCTTTTATATTCATGAACAGTAGGTTTTTGGAAGAGAATTTCAGAGAGAAATTTGAAATTTGATACCATGTTCGAGAAATTAAATAATATTTATTAGAGAGTTGCTCGAAGGAAATCCAAGTTCGAGTCTTCCAATGTATGTAAATATAAATTCAATACTAGCTTTTGAAACAACACTGTGAATCAACTTCAAGGGCTTCCTCCTCTTTCTTGATTAAATAATCTTATCTTTGAATTCGAAAATAAAAATGATAGAATGTATCTAAATTTTCAGTTATTAGTTATAATAGCTGAGATTGCATGAGCAAAAAAGTATCTTTTCATTTGATGGACGTTACACGTCAATGGTCAGAGAGCTCGATGCATGTGCAAGTATCAAGTGTCGAGGAAAAAGTGGTAGAAAAAGATGACTTCGATAATTCCAGATGTAAAAGGCAAATGCAAAATATTTGAATAGCAAAATTAATTCTCAGATCATCCTCTTGTCGATTTTTCTTTTAAATTAGATATACGATAAAATCTTTACAGTTTTGAGCTTTTTTTTACAATGCGATAAGCAACTCTTTTTACGTTTTCTAATTTCGATGATTGATGTGATTGATGTGTGTTTCAGGTTCATACATTTAGGCCAGATGAATCTCTGATTTTTCGTTCCGTACAATCTCATTTGCTTCGAATAAATCATTCGATGCAGTCTAAGATGAAACATTTTTAAAAGTATGCCACTTTCGAATTTGTATAAACGAATTTATATAAACTGAGCATGTTGAAAATCGGAAAGGTTCCTTCTAGTGAAAAAGAGTACTTTTTGAATCTGAAAGTAAAAAAGATTAAAAAGAGAATAAGTGAATAAACTCTTGTATTAAAAGAAATATGTGATGAGAATCTGAAGAGATTTGCTTATAAGAAAACTGGTTCTTTTTATCGATTGGGGAGATCATAACAGACTTGTAACAAGAGAGTCAATGGCCGATCTTTGTCGAAGTCATCAGATTGGTACACATCGTACTTGTGCGGAAGTGCACAAGGCCTTTGCTGTCTAGCACGCTCGTATTGAATGTAAATATGTAAAGGCACGTGTATAGCATACGTCACGATGAGTAGCTTATGGCATCTTTGAGACGAGCTTCCTTTTTTCTTCAACTTTTTGCATCTATTAGCTATTTAGCAACCGCGACGAACAAGACTTTTCAATTCAGGACGATGCGGATCAACGCGGAAGTATACGAACCGAAAGCCACAGTTCTGATTTTCTAATTTTAGGATCTGATCCAATTTCAGAACGACTGTTTATATCGGACGCAGCAGGCTGAAATCGATTGAGATGGAGATTCATTTTTGAACCCAACCATTAAATTTGCAAACTTAATTTTAGAAGCTCCAGATTTTTAGGTGTTGGTTCTGGAATCTTATTTTTAAAATTAGATCATAGTTTGTTTAGAGATAGCAGAATAAAATTAGCTCAACGTTAGAATTTGAAAACTTAGCCTAATATTTAGAAAAATTAAATACGTATTTTTAGCGATGCTTTTGTAATTACAAAGTTAAATGTACCTCGAAGGACTGGTTTAATGAGTACAAAAAATTAAAAATAGAAATTATGAGTCTGTGAGGTAAAAGGATAATTAAAAAAACAAAAGGTTTCATAGTCGTTTTTCCCTTACGTTGTCGGATAAAACTGGTCTTTTAATGAGCTCTGCTCATTAACCCTGGTTGTGGAAACTGCCTAGACCCTGCTATTATGATAAGAGATATCTAACTTTTCCCTTTTTATTGCATTCTTTGCCAGATCTGAAAACCATTAAAAAAGATGTTTATAATTTTCTTAGGATTTGAATTCCTAACAATTATTAATAATTAGATTTTTCTAAAAATAGTAACTTTTCTTTGACTCAAAAAATCGAATTTATATTTCATTAATTTACCATATTGATTGGTTCATTCTATTTTATAATCGATAGGATTTATTTAATTTCTAAAGATTAAAACTAATTTATATTTCAAGCGATTTGTAGGCACTAATTTTCTTTCTGCTTTCTCAAAGTTTCAATCGATAAAACGAGGTCGTTAATTCGTGGAAGTGGATCTCAATGATTCCAATTTAATCGGCGGGTGTGTCTCGACACTGAGGTGAACAAAACGAGTTCATGAAGCGACAGGAGCCGAATAAAGCTGGTGGCACCCATAGAATAGAAACACTGGCGTGAACAACGGGGGTGAATGCGATTGGAAATTAAAATTGGCGTGCCACCCTTGTGCACGTGTTGAACGTACGATACAGACACGTGTTATGACCACGAGGGGGTTTTATAGAACGTTTTAGCGTAGCTCTGAGCTTTAGAAACAGAATAACAGAGCCGTGTACTAATCGCCTTGGCATATGTAGACACGTATTCCACAAGCTTAGTTCCAAGCACATAATCCTCGTCCCCTAAAAAACACTCTGCAAACACAGGTTCTGTAGAGAATAGGACTCGCTCTTTAAAAAGACCCAAATTGATATGTGCTCTAATTCTCCACTAATGGTCTACTCTCTGCGTGAAATGTATTTCCATTCTTGATTTTTATTTTAGGGGAGCTTTAACGATTTTAAAAAATACTTCGTGGCTGGTTCCTGGACTGAGAATTATGATATTTTCAAGTAGTAATTTTTAATTACTTTTTTATAACTAATTTATTTTTACATTCTGTTAGACTTGCAACTTTCAATCTATATTTCTAATTCCACAAAATTGTACAACAAAAACTAAATCAAATTTTATATTTCAGGCTTGCTGAGAGCCGATTGCTTCGAGGGTGCTCGAGACTGACTTGTGACGAAATTTTCTGGAAGAACTCTATCTCGGATGGGACTGATGGGATTAGACATTTTTATTTCAAGTTCTATGGGAAACATAGCACAAGGGAGCCCCTATGCATCCTCGATGTAGATACACACAAATCGGCTTGCGACGATTTACACATCTCAACAAACGAAACACAGCGACTGATAGTCACAACTAACAAGATGGAGAGAAAAAAAAACGATTGCAGAAGAGTTAAAAAAGTAGACATGCATTATTCATGCGTCTGCCCCTTTACAATTAAAACTGTGGTACTTGTTGAGAAGATACAAGGCCTTTCGTATTGAACCATTTAATTATTCAATGTATTGTTTCCTCTTTGTATCACCTTCATAAAGAGGCCGTTTTCAAAGCCAAGAATATTTCAGAATTCCTTTTTGAAAGTGAAGAGGAAGACTTTAAAAATATTTGAAAATTACTTCTTAAAAATTGAAAGGAATGGTCCTTACATTTGAAAAAAAATGTTTCTTGATCCCTGAAAAATGTCACGTAGTAAACAGCTGTTTTTTTTAGCATTCCACCTATAATAATATTCAGCTGTATTCTCGATTTTATTTGAGAGATAGTAATAATTACAAGTGCGAGACTATGTTTTCGATCTCAAACCTCGATCCCTCTTACACGGGACCACTGATAAGAACCTGCTGAAGATGCAATCGAATTTAAAAATAAAGTAAATAATTAGTCCAGTATATACACTTTAATTTCTGATTCGAATTCGACTTTAATGGGTTCTGCATTTAATGTGCCTGCCAATCGTCCTCCGTAAATCTGCCTTTAAACGGTCGGATCAGGTTAATTAAAATCTCGTCGCTTGCTCTCCTCTACCCAATATTGTGATAGCTGCGTTTCTCGCTTTCGCGGTGGTAGTTTCTTAATCCTAATCTTGAAAGAAAAGCGCTAGGCAGGGTCGTGATAATTATATTTTACTACGAGGACTGGATTTATAGGAATGTTGGATGCACGCTCTAGATGTGAAAATCAATTATTAATTTGTTGACCTGCTTTAGTGTTAGAGACACTGTAACCGATATTGTACATTTCTACAATATTTCAATTTTAAACTCATTTTTTCGAAAATGTTGTTTTTAATACTACAGAATTTTACCTAACTTGAATAATTCATTAGACGAGGGTATACATATTCTAAACTTCTCAACTTCTAAACTACATATATAATAAATTCGAAAAACGAAAATATTATCGACCTTCGTTAAGCAAAACAAGTATGGATGGACAATCAAAATTTGGATTGTAAACTGATGTAAACAATGGAAGAAATTCTTCTGGTACTGTGACCGGTTCTCTTTCGTTGTATATTTATTTATTTATCAGGTGTGCTGCCGCAAATCGAGATAGTCGTGCTGTCTGTGAAATGAATTATTTATTAAGCTGCCACTTGTATAGTTTCGAGTTTAGTTTAAGCGTAAGTTCGCGAGGCTCCCAAGTGAGGATTTTTTTTTCTTGTATATACCTTTTTTTTAGCGAAGAGACTGCCGAGAAACAAAAACAGTGCACTTGTTTTTCCATAGCCACGTAATCGCACAGGAAATGCAGAAAAACTTAATCTGGGTCTTCCCCGTTTTTTACGAGGAGTTATACAAATAAGACTAAGCTATTTACGTCTTTGTTAGTATGTAATGCGATACTTTTGCATTTGTACATAATTAATTGAGTAATGGTACCATTAATATATGTACTCTTCGATAAGCAAAAAAAATGTGTTATATAACCAAAATTGATTTATAAAGCACAAAATTGACTTTTTATAAGTAGCACCGAGAAAATGTTGAGTGCAATATGGCATGTTTTACCGACAATGGTTTTAGGAGTCCGAGTTAAGCAAAGCAAGACTCAGTGTCGAGATTCCACGATGTTGAATTGGATGAATGTATATTTTTATTATCAATAGTATTTTGATAAATATTACATTTTTCTTTGTGATTTTAATAAGTATGCATAATTAAGTAAGAGGACAAAAAATGTAACGCCTGTTGGAAATAAAAATATCCTATTATTGTCCTGTAAGCTTACTTTTTCTTTAATTCAGACAACAAAAAAATATCTAGGATTTACAACAAAATAATAACATACAAAATGTCCAAATTTAAAACTGATTCCAAGAACTTAGTATATGCTTGTCTACTAAATGGTAAAATTAATTTTTTACCTTTTTACATTTAGAATATTGTAATTAACATTAACTGAAGACACTCTTCTTTAATCACTAGCATCATTATCTGCAGCTTCTTCAGCTTCTCCTCCACTTCCAGATCCACTGTCAGACCCAGAATTAGAATCATCAGAATCCTGAATTGCCTTGCTTTTTACGTTCTTCTTTGGTCTCATGGCCTCAACATCTGAGCCATCTTCGTCCGAGGAATATATATTAGCAGATACTGAAATAAATAATTTTGGGGTAATTATTTGCATTCATAATCGCAATAAAAGTTTTTATTCAAGCTAATACAAATGACAGATAACTTACTTTTATTACTAGCCGCACCGCCTTTCTTGTACTGATTCTTAATCGCAGCAAGAGAAATGGCACCTTCATCATCTGAACCTTCATCGTGATACGAATCTGCTGCGTATCCAGCAGATGCACGACCTGCATTTCTTTTCCCAGTTGGGGTTTTGTTGTTCTTGTTCTGAACCCGCATTGCCATTCGCAGCTTTTCTTCCTCTTTCTGCAAAATAATGTCTTCTAGGTAAGATAAATTCAATTTAAACTGAAGACTTACAAGAAGGTATTATATTTTTAAATTACCTTGATCATCTCGTGCTTATTTTGGTCCGGATTCAAACCCACGTGGGAAAGAACCTTGATTCCAGAAGTCTTTTGAGACCTATCAGCCAAAGACATGGTCATCTTCCTGTGAGTGAAGGACTCAGTCGAATGGGGCCTAAAGGTCAATTTTGTTCTAAAAACGGCTTGTCCTTGGAGACCAGTTCCTTGTCGAATGTAAAGATGATTGTGATCGCCTTGCAGAGGCTGCCTATAAACGTCAAAGATTTCGGATCCAAGATGAAGAGACATGGTGTTATCTGACCACCGAACAAATCTGGCATTGCTTTCCTTGAGCATTTTTCCACTCTCTGTAAAAACTTCTCTCCATCTAATTGTATTCTCGACCTTCAGTTTCAATCTAGCTCGACCTTCTTCATCGAGAGTTTCCTCCTCGTCGATTTCATCTTCATAAGTTTCATGGTCAAAAGGTCTTGTTTCAACCGACAAAAAATTTGGCAGTTTTACGAAGTGAATCTCTTTTCCAAGATCGGTGCTAATTTTCGGAATTTCTACGTCGATTCTCGTTTCGGGTGGAGGCTCTATTTCATCCTCTTTCTCCTTCTCTTCTGTCTGAAATGCACAATATTAAAATAAAATAAGGAAAGTTCAACGTTAGAAATTATTTTACAATTTCTTTTTTCAGAAATTAAATTAAATGAAATATACTTACATCCTCAATTAATGGTTTTTGAGTACTAGGCCCTTCTCCTCCACTATCAGATCGACCACGGCTTCGACTTCTGCTTCTACTCCTACTTTTGCTGCGACTTTTGCTGCGACTTCGACTTCTGCTCTTTCTTTCCTGTACAGCTGGTTCTTCGACTTTCTCTTTTTCGTCATCAGTACTGATATCGCTTGCATCTCCAAAAAGTGCATCAGCAGTTGGCTCTGGTTCTTTTTCTTTCTCGGGTTCGGGCTCTGAATCAGAGTCTATCAGTGCTCTTTTCTTCTTTAAGACCGTGTCAGTATCTGATCCGGATTTTTCACTATCCTTACGTTTCCGACCTCGATTCTCGACGTCACTTCCATCGTTAGATTTTTTATCTTGATCATCTCCTAAAAATAGTTCGGATTTATTAAAAATGTAATTTTCAATAAGTAATTAAGCTTGGATTCTTTGATAAATTTGTTGCTAAAATTAAAACAAACTTACCTGCTATTTTTAAAGATTTCTCAGACTCGTTATCGCTTCGATCCTTTGGACTTGCAAATCTTCTGGATTTCGGACTTTCATGTGATTTTGCAGAGCCAGCGGAACTAGATCGCTTACTTGCCCTGGAAGTTTGGCTTCCTGATCTTTTACTTGCGTGAGACGTCTGACTTCCAGATCTTCTGGAGGTTGGACTGCCAGATCGAGAAGCTCGACTTCCAGATCTTCTACTGGCACGAGAGACTCGACTTCCGGACCTTTTGCTAACATGAGATGCTCGACTTATTGATCTTCTGCTAGCTGGAGAGGTTCGACTTCCTGACCTTCTGCTAGTACGAGAGGCTCGACTTCCCGATCTTCTGCTGGCGGGAGAAGTTCTACTGCCAGATCTTCTGCTAGCGTGCGAAGTCTGACTACCGGATCTTCTGCTAGCATGGGAGGTTCGACTTCTAGACCTTCTGCTAACATGTGAGGCTCGACTTCTAGATCTTCTGCTAGCGTGCGAAGTCTGACTACCGGATCTTCTGCTAACATGGGAAGTTTGACTTCTAGACCTTCTGCTAACATGTGAAGCTCGACTTCTAGATCTTCGGCTGTCAGGAGAAGTTCTGCTTCCGGATCTCCTACTAGCTTGTGAAGTCTGACTTCCAGATCTTCTACTTACATGTGAAGTTTGGCTAATAGATCTTCTGCTTGTTTGAGATGTTTGACTTCCAGATCTCCTACTTGTGTGAGATCTTCTGCTGGATCGGCTTCCAGACCTCCTACTCTTTGGAGAAACGGATTTGTTGCTTTGAGGAGATCCAGGAGCTGATCCGGAAGCATTTGAGCGCGGTGATCCTGGAGTTTTTGATTTTTGTCCAGGTGAACGGGAATGTGATTTTCCAGATCTGCGGCTAGTGGGAGATCCTGGACTTTCCGATCTGACACTTTGAGCAGATCCAGAGCGAGATCTGCCAGTTTTTTGCGAAACAGGACTTCCCGAACGCGCTGATTGTGCTGAACCACTTCGGGATCTGTGGGAACCAGACTTATATCCTGATCTAGCTGGTGATACGCTACCGGATTTTTGTATTCTGGGACTAGCTGGTCCACTGTCACTGACATTGGAGGCTCCAGAACGTGGTCTTTCATCTTCTGAATGCTCACTTCTTGCTCCTCCTGGTGTAGGCGCTGGTGCATGAGATGCAGGACTGGCACTTCGGCTTGAGGCTGAGGATGCTGATCCACTCTCAGAATCTGATCGTTGAAAATAATTAATTGCCATCAGTTATTAATGATATAGATTCGAAAGACAGAAAATCAATGCCAATTTTCTTTACTTTTTACTAATTTACTAATCTAACTTCTCAACGAATTTAATGAATTTTCTAGTTGAACATGACATAAATTGATAATTAAATGCTCCCTGGTTTGAGTAATTTTATAAAATGCCACTTTTAGTAAAATAATTGAATCGGACAGTGTCCTGGTCATTCAAATGCTTAATTTAATTTATTCAAAACTGAAATGCAAATTCATGTTCTGTTTGGTATGAAAAGTTCTTTTTAATAATTATTTTACGAGCAAATAGGGGGAATATATCAGGCTAAAATCACTTCTGCCACATACCCTTAAGCCTTTAAAATTAAATGATATTAAAAAATAAGTTTCAACATTTAAAACTGTTAAATGACATTTTACAGATATTCATTTGCAAACATTTGGCCTTTGTATTCATAAATTAATTACTACAGACATTAAATATCAAAAAAATTAAACTATGATTGTTGATGTCTAACTATACTAATTTTACAACATTTTTATATTAGTTTTATAACTCGAATCCGGTTAGAAAGTCAGACACGAGAAAAATTTTTTAATTATAGTGAAATACTCACCCGATTCTCCACTCGATTCACGCAAATTTTCTCGTGAAGGAGCCATTTTTCACGAGCAAACAATGCACTCTTAATATATACGGGTTATTATACAAGTTCAAAGCCGAAAACGATATCGTAATCCAAATAAACAATATTCTGAACGCTTTCGAACTGTTGCGAACGCTAATTTAAAGAGGTTATATATCGCACGTTAGGGCGCATGTGTGAAATGACATCTCAGTATACACATCGGTTATACAGGACATCTGTTTTATCTAGATTCGGTAAAAACGTTCTCGTTTTAAAACAGGGAACAGTTATAATTCGAATTTCAAAAAATAATCGTAACATGTTGAACTGGATCAAAGATTGGACCAGGACACCAGGATGAAAGACAGTGGGGGCGAGAACAAAGTATTCTGAAGGAAAGAGAGAAATAATCTAGTCTGTCTTGGTCTGTCTAGTACAATTTGAAGGAGAGAGAAGTGCGAGAGCGGTTCGAGCGTGTGTGTAAAAAAGTAAAGAAAGAAATAGGCAGGAATAGGATAGGAAAGGAGAATGAAAGGAAGGATCGGTGGGAGTTGGGACTTGGGACTTTGGAGAGATTGGGAGAGATGAGCAAGTTGTGAGCTGGTACAAACAGGCCGAAGAGTGAAGGGGAGGAAGTGCGGTTGGTGGTGTTTTTCGATCCAGTGTGACACCTGTTGCTTCGGCTACAGTTTACACGAGCATGGCGGGATCGTCGGAGGTTAAAACACTTATGTGCCGCCACAAGGCGTCCCTCCTTCGTGAATTGAACGCCACAAATTTATTGAATGTGTTGGTGAAACGTGGAGTGATTTCGGAAGTTGACAGAGACGCGGTCGCTGGCAGTGCAGATCGTTCGAGTGAAACTGACATCGACCTCTTCATCGACGTGATCGGCACGAAAGGTTTCGATGCCTTTCGAGAATTCTGCTTTGCCCTGGAGGCCGAATGTCCTCATGTTTTGACAGATCTTCTTGTGGACCACCATGGTGTTAGTGGTGAGTCAGTCTATTTTGTTTACAGTTGGCCTTCGTTGATAGGAAACGTGCTTCCTTGCGAGGAGTGAATCTTTCAAGCAGTTTTTGGAGTTTTTACTTTTGAGGACTTGAGTATTGGATTTGAAGATTATAAGAAACTTCATATATTGATATATAATAATGAACAAAGTGATTTTCTTATTGATACATTTATTGCGAATGCATTGCCGACTTTCCTTTGAATCGATTCTATATGCTCCAGCGATCAGACGGCAGTCAGAGAACTTTTTCAGTTGGAAAACGACAGCGAACGACTGAAGTGTCTCGCATTATTTCGCAGCCTCTCTCGACCTTTGGGGTAAAATTTTTTTTATTTAGTACTTCCTCTTGGCAGTAATTTGCTTTGACCTTTTCCAGGAAAGGTTTAGAGGGTAAAGAAGCTTTATTTACGAAATATATTATTCAGATAAATATTATAAAGAATATAGGTAAACTGAAAGATGATTTTTATTTATTCAGGCTTATAGGTAGAAACATTAAATGAAATGAGTTTTTAACCAAGCTTTCATATTCGAAGAAACCGGAAATTTAAGTTTTAATTTACCTTCTCTTGATTGGTGACAGAGACAGAAATGTCTAATTAAAAAACATTAAAATTAGCCCCTGCATTAAGAGAATGAGGTATGTTTTAATTACAAAAAGCAATTCTTCTTCCGGAGAAATTTCATAGGAAGCAATATCCCTGAGAACTAATATAAAAATACCTTTTGCTCCAAAATGCTTCCAAGGTTCTTTTTAAGATAAATTAATCTGATTTTCGGTGTGAATTGATTATTAAAAATCATTTTTTAATTTTCTTTTAATTTCGCATTGTTATAGTACTAGAATGATCATTTTTTACTTGAATTACTTGAGGTTATTTCAAACAAAGCAATTTTTTCATTCCCACAATTTAATTGTCTATCATTTCATCAAATAAGAGTTCGAGTTCTGAGATTTATAAATCAATGCTTCGGTTCAAAGCTTCTTCAGAAACAACGGATGCATCATACTTTAAATTATAGCTTAAGTAGTAAATCATTTCCCAGGGATTGATCTCATTAACCCTCTCAGACTTTGCGGTTTTGCGAATGGAACATATAATCCAGAATATGGCCCCTGATAAAAATTTCTTTTAAAAACACACATTATGAAAATTTAGATGAATGGATTAACAAGGAAGTGATTTTTCCTGAATTGACTAAATAATTATTTCGCCGTTTTTTCTTTTATTTAAAATAATTAATCAAATGGGTCAATCACTGGCTTGGAATTTTCAAACAGGTGTAGAAAAGAGCAGGTAGGACTTAGAAAAACCAGATTTGTGAGAGCAGGTTTATTCTTCTAACCTAAATAAGCTGCATGGCAGACGAATGCACAGATGTCTGGACAAATTGAAAAGACACGGTCTTTGTCACTTGTACCTTGAGAAACTTGTACCATTCTGTTAGGGACAGGTTTATCCAATATGAAATAGAGTACCGACGAAGAAGGTGTATTGCTTCTCAGAGCAAATGAAAAAGATGTTTCTCTCTTCCATTCCATGATAAATTCCCTGGAACTTATTTTTCAAAACTCTCAAATCATGAGAAATTTCTTAGTAAAATAAAATAAATAAACGTCTAATGATAAAGCAATGAAGTTTTGTCGGGACAGTTTTTCTCTTCCCTATTCACTTATTGATTGGATATATATTTGCTGCCTGTATTTTTGAATCGAGATCAGAGCTTGAAAATAACTTAAGGGTATGTGATACTTTATTATAAGAGCAATTTAATAAATATTTTTTTCCTAAAAGCCATTTTCTAGAAATTTTAAGTAATTTTAAGAAATTTCAAAATATTTGTATTTCAAGATATTTTTAATGATAGCTGTGTTTTTATTAATGAAGCGCTCGTAATTATTTTTTTCCGTGTGTGTTTCATTATCAATAATATCAAAACTTTTGAATTACATGAAAATCATTGATTTAATTTAGGCTTAAATGGATATTAGGAGTTGCTCTATAATAGAGAGCGATGATTTGTTAGTAAAATTTTACGCATCCTGAAGTCGGGAAGGGCCATTGTCTTTTACGTTCACTGTATCCCGTGGGAACATCGTCTTCCACAGCGTTCCTCATGCACTTTTTAATTATCCGATAGTCGATGTACCATCAAGTATATCCACGACTATGCGTGTGTATTTTGTACGAATACGTGATGCCCTTGTACTTGGTGTGTAAGTACTGTAATGCAGCGGTTTTAATGCATTTTCCCATGCAAGTATACAAGCTGAGGTGCGAGACTTGAAAGCGATAGTGCGTTCCGTTCATTATAAGAAGCGGAATAAAGGGGGGAAAAGATTCACAGACTTTATTCATTCACTATTCACTCCCGATCATTTCATGCTGTCCTCGAAAATTCCGAGTCACGTCAAGTCCATTAGATCCAAATTGAATTTTTCGTTTTTTTAATTTTTCCTTAGGCACTCAAACTTCTCAATTCCTTTAATTGAAACCATGAAAAATCATTAAAAAACCATGGTTTTTCGTTGCAAGACTTTTAAATCAGAGGTGGACCTTTTTCAGAAGTGCTATATCCTTAAAAAAATGTTTAAATATTCTAATGATTATTAAATTTGCATACGTTATTTTAGTCCGTCAGATAAAATTAGATTCTAAAATGCTGAAGTAGAGGATCTTCTGATGCTGCTCTAGAGTTTTTATCTCTTCTTATGCTGAATTGTGTAATTATACACCAAAGACCACTTGCCACCCTGTTATCCCATCGAACCAAATATCGCGCTTACTTGCCTTCCCTGAAGAGGTTCTTTGATTTCCGGTATAGCTCGGGGAAGATTGTCGCGAAAAAAATTGTCTAGTGCAATCTTAAAATATTCATCTTAAATGATGTTATGTTTTCGGCTTACTATTTTTTTTAAATATTGACAATAATTAAAAAAGAATAGTATGTAGATCGAAAACATAACATCAATTAATCGTAATATTCCACGCTATTCAACAAACTAACGAACATCGTTACTTGAATTATTTAACCTGAATATATTCAATTTTTGAGGAAATACATATTTAAGTTTCTAATTTATAAACGGCGTATCGATTCCAATGAAACTAAGCCATTTATATAGAGTCGACTTCCAACTTGCTCTATAAATTTGCCGCGTGCGCACTTTCTTCTGTTAATTGTAACACTGCTGCAATAAATCTCCACAGATTGATAGGCTAAGTGCGATCGAACGAAATTCAGTCTCGGATGATTGCTGCGTTGGAAGCATTTCTTGCTCCTTATATACAAATTGCAATCATGACTAGGAAGAATTTCGAAAGAGATTGCAGAATTTAAACTAAAATCGCAAGATAACTGAAAGATTCTTTATGGAGTTGTGGAAAGAGAAAATGATTAAGTAAACGTATGAATATAATACTGTTTGTTAGTTTTACATGTATGTATTTAATGAGAATTTTGCGATTTGATATTAGATTTTTATTTCACGAAGTTTCACCACAATTTTATCATTTTAATTTTATGCATCATGTTCGTGTATGCTTAACTGTGCATCTCACGACTCACGTTAATACAAACCTCGTGTTAATACAAATAATTAGCACTAGCTTCTTCGTGATGTGAGTTCTTTATTACATTGTCTATTTACATAGTCGAGCACTCAGCCTAAAACACATAGAACCCAATTAGAGGCTAACGTCTTATTTAGTAAAATTATTTCAATAGATTCGCATGGATCTTGGCAATTTTCCTTAATCGCCACTGAAATTACCAAGAGGTTCTATTTCAAATAATAAACACTCCTAAGAACAAAATATAAACTTGCATTGTTTCAGAGAATAATTATGCTCTAACATTATTTCTTCTTTCAAACATTTTTCATTTATTTACCGTGTGAAGTCTTTTTGGGAAGATATATGTTTTATTAATTGGCTTTTATTCCTTTTTTAACGAGTATTTACGTAGAGTATTGAGTAACACATTTAGCGTGAAATGGGGATAAGAGATTGGAAGGAATATGCGCATATATTTTAAACGTGCACAGAGGGGTGATTATGCGAAACCCTCGAAACAACAGTAAAATTAAAGCAATTAGCACTTGCATACCAGTGACTAGATTACGTCGTGATACTGGAACCTCCTCATTATTTCAACTACTATTATAAACTTAAAAACTACTCACAATTTATACTACTTGAAAAAATTACTGTTAATATTTATTGTTTAATATAACTAATAATTTGTAAATTATGAATTGAACGTTCTACTGATTAGTGAAATAACCACTTAATTACTAAACGGAAAACCGATCATTTATGTGTATATGGGTGCATTTATTTCTGACTGCTACGACTGAGAACAGTATGATGAAATAAATTAAAAATTTTTTTAATTAAATGTTTTAAACAAATTAAATTTTTTAAACAAATTTAATTCAGAAATGCACTGTTTGCCTATTTTACATAAGAAACTTGCTTTTTTCAACGTAATGAAGTGTAAATGACTAATTTTAAAACCTTCAGGGAGTCTACATGACAATCAACAATTTTAATTGTTCACAGCAATTGTATAAACAAATTTTTATTGCGTTTCTATGTATTAGCAGCTTGTTATTTACCAATGTCTTTTTGCTACCAATCAATAACAATATGGCAAATTTTTTATAAAATTTGTTTATAATATAATAAATTATTTATTGTCTTTCATGAATTTCATTAAAAACGGTTTTGGTCTATAAATTATTCATATTTAGTGCGAATCAATTGACGAATCACTGCCAATCCCCATAAATCCGTTTTCACTCACTTATTTGTTTTTAACAAGTTCAATAAATTTTTAAACAATTGCTAAGCTACTGGACAATTGATTCTAATTTTTTGGGATCGAATCGAAATATTTCTGAAACCAGCAAAACTTTTTTGGCCCTACTGTGGGACATTCTGTTGGCAATTAATTTAATTATAAAAATAAAAATTGGCAAAACCCGGGAAATCTGAATTTGCTTATATGGTATTTCCCAATCGACACTCGTTATTGTTCCTTCACTTGTGTTCAGTTGTCTATTTAGAATGATTAAAAATGAGAATGAAAGTATACTTTATAAGTGTTCCTCTGGCATAAGATTAAGAACGGTTAAAATTGTCTCGACCCTTAACACTTTAACGTCAACTCGACAATAGGACAACGACCGGTGTTATGCCAGGATGACGATATTATCCATCCTTACCTCTCTTACATTCGCAGACATTTGCATAATTGTGATACTGATCACTTGTTCACAGGGGAGGAACAGCGCAACCATTTACAACGAAACCAATCCGTCCACCAACGAGAAGAGCAGCTAGACGTTAATGTTGACGCTATGGGCCAACTGCCAATGCCTGTCAAAAGTGTAGAGGATCATTTGCAACATGTCAATGGAACTGTCGACGTTAATCAAGCTTCAGATAATGAAAAAAAGGAGAGGTATGTAGTTCTATAGAATGACTCAACCTTTATACAATGCAACTGCACTGTCTCCTTTTATGATTATTATACACCGGGAGATAAATCTGTCAAATGATTTAATAATATACTGCTGAGCATAAAGCCATAACATTTTAAAATTTCAAACTTAAAAATGAGTATTGTTACGTTTTTAGAATTTTTAAGATTTTTTTTAATTAGTACCTAACTTATTTTTTGCTTACTTATTTTAATATTTCTGTGAGTTTTTTAGTCTTGAGAACCAAAGGCAAGATTTTTGGATAAATTATTAGTATGGCTCGAGCCTCAACACCTCAAAGAGATTTTACTTATTTTATTTATTTATTTTGTCTATAGAAATATCAGGAACATCAATACTATGAGAGAAAGGGTTTTTATTTTTTCTATTACAAAAAAAACATTTTGCAATGTTTTCCTCTATTGTATTTTAGGATATTTAGAATTTAAGTCGTGAATTAAAATAAATCTGTCCACTTTGCGGTAAATATAAATATGTTACTTTTAGTTGACCGGGAAAAGCCGGGAAATAATCGGGAATTTGTAATCGTCCGCCGAATCGCCACCCTGAGGAATTAACATTCTACTTTTTTCAATCAATTTTGAATCAAGATTTAGTTCTTCAAGTTCTCCAGTCATATTGCTGAGGCTGGAGAAGTTTCTTTGTTGGCGTTTGTGGTTAGTGGTTACTTGGTTAGTGATGTCAGAATTATGCAAGAGACGGTTTTTTCTCACAGTGAACGGCTACGTATTCGAGAGGATGATTCGTTTATGAACGACATACGATATCGGGATACTAACAGGTCGACCACCGCACAGTTCTAAGATTTCTTATAATGTATAATGCAAACTTCCATCTGCAAACTACAACCAAAACCAAAGTTTCATTTTGCACTTGCATAAACCATAAACATATCATGCAATCAAATTATTTCTGCATTGAATTCAATTTCTCAAACTAATATGCTTTAAAAAAACTGCGGAAAAGTTCTCGTTTTTATGGTTTATGAATGTTCTATCTCAGAAGTACATTCAGGATAAATTCTTAAGTTTATGAGTTTATTTACATTAGATAGCTAGAAGCAAGGAATTAATAGATGCTCGCGATTTTATGAGCTGTTTGAGTGAACAAGAGTATTTTCCTGATTGCAGCCAGTGCAACGTTCTCACGCACTTGAAACTCTTGCAGATCATTTGCTTAATCTTTTTGTACTCAAAGGTGATTTTTAGTTTGCAAAATGTGTTTCAAGTCTTATAGGGTTGAATTTAAAACAAGTAAAATCGTCTGTATATAAATTTAAGAATCTCTTTTGGTCTTTTGACATAAGTGAAATATTTCTTTTTACCTGAAACTGCATGTTTAGGAATACGTTTGTAAATGCCGACTTACGCGTATACCGAACACGTATGACTTAACTGATTTTACTTAGGATAGCATACTTTTCTTGTACCAGATCACTTTGCTTCAGCAGGTGCTGGTTCTTCCATCTTTCTGTGCAATCACACTAGAAATGCTGTAGGAAGGTGCTTGCATCTATTAAAAGGAGCAGCAATACGGCTTCAGAGTTACTGTCGTGTTTTTCATTTACACCTCATTTACAATTAGTTTCACAAAGTGAATTTCAAATGTGCCAACGTTATCTGAATTGGAATCGGATTCAATTGAATTGAACTCACAGTTTCGATTTCGCGTTAGGCTATAGAGAGTATACTATAGTTCTGAGGATATCAATTATTATCCTGAATTCTTCAAAATTATATATATTTACATTGATTATTCCAAGGTAAATTGAATGTACAAGATAAATTTGATTAAACGAACATGGTCAACAGTTAACTACAGAGTGTAGAAAGAGGTCTCGTTCAGGAAACCTGCTCTCGTTCCTTGGGATTTTGAGGTCACCCTGTACATCAACAAATGTGTACCAATCCACATCAACATACGCGACTGGTCTCGAAACCGGAAACACAGGAAGCAAGTTCGCCTCCAGGCCTCTTAGCACGGTGGTTTTTTTCGTTTCTTAAGTACATCTTGTACTCTCTATTCTACTCAAGTGACTCGAATCGACTTGATGCAAGTAACCGATATGAAGAGAGTGTGTAGAGAATGTTTCTCGTTGATGGAGAATAAATAACATACTCTTACCAATACGTGATACGTTCTGGACTACCAATAGACTTTAAATTGCTAGTCTGCAACAATCGATCGATTCCGTGTAATCATAATCTTAAATCGAAGTCATACCTCAGGTTATTTCTGATTTAGGAGTGACTAGCAAATCATTAGAATACCACTTATCGATATCCTGTTTTAAATATAAATATAGTAAGTAAATGTAAAGTAAGTTGAGAAATGAGTTAATAAAAGTCAGTCTTAAAAGGCTTGAAATAATATGGACTGAAAATTAGATTTGTTCGAGGAAGAACGGGAATTGAAAAAGTCTGTAATGGTTCGAACGTCAAGCGAGAGACAGTGAATGTGGTTCCATGTCACCAACGTGCATTATTGAATTCCAACTGTCGAGACTTATTGCAATAGTACTTGATATAAATGGTCGTAAGATCTTCAGCAAAAAGGCACCTACGTGTCGCTGGAAAACAGGACTTTCCTCACGTAGTGCGATTCGCATCGTCTACATACATATTAGGCTCAAATGGAAGATCTCTACGCTTTCTGCATCGATCTTTTTTGCTAATCTTCTATCATGACCGATCTACGTCAAATACAATTTACTGCTGAATAAAGTAGGTAGGACGTCTCGAGAAATGTAATATACTTCGACGGGTAGAGCGTTTAGGTTTTAATGCAATACAATAGTTACAGTAACATTTTCTTTTTAGCTAAAAATTACAAACTTGCTATTGAGTGGATCATCTCAGAATAGATAATCTGGACGTAGTTGCGACCTAATTGGATGTTCGAAGAGTCGAATTTCATTATTTATATGTGTAAATATTTGTATTTGTATAATCAATTATTGAATTGAATTTTCATTTGGTACTGATGTATTTTTGTTTAAACACTATTTTCGATACTAATATTAAACATAAAGTTTTGCTTCGAAATGTCAAATGTCAACAATCATAAGTTGTTGGTGAAAATCGCCTAGTCTAAATTCTCCGGGGCATTTGCTGGAATTACCCGAGTGTCAAAATAAAGAATACAACATTTTTTTTACGATAAGCGCCTATGACACGAGCATATGACAAACGCTTGGGAACAGTTGGTTGCATACTGACAGGAACGAAGTAAAATTGAATGTTTATTATTTATACAGAATTTAAATACATGGATATTGCACAGAAAATTTCTCAATTGTTGCATAATTAGCCTACCAACTCTTGTGACCACCAATTAATGCTCGTTTATTTTTGGTGTTGGAAGTGAGGTTTAAATTTAATATTATTATTAGCAGAGCCTGTATGCCTCTCCACCTACACATACTTAGTGAAGATTGAAAAATTCTTTTTGAAATTTTAGTTTTTACATGTTTTATATCTCATAATTATATTGTATCCGAATCGAATCATGCCCACAAAGGAGATGACTCCTAGTAGAAATGATGCTGAACATAGATGAATAATTTATCAGATTCAAATGTAAGAGACGTTTGTTTACCCTAATTTCCGTGAGTGAAAGGCATGATCCATAGAAATATTGAATCGTGGACTCGCGCATTGGTTTCATTTGACAACCGATTTTTGGAATTTCCAATTTCCATTACCCAATGTGCTATTAACCTGAGTACCTCCTTCTCGCTCTCTCTTAGGACAATATTTCCTTTAACAAATTTTTCTGTCACTATTTTTCATCATAATATTTGCAGCTGATGATGAAGGATTATGAAAGCTCTGCAAAATAAAGAGATATCTTGTATGAGTGACATTTATGAAGGCTAAAAGTCATAGAAGCCGTACCATTTTTTTTACACTTCAAGTTCCTTCAAAGCACTGGTAATTATCACAATGATTTCATTCCAATTTGTTGCAGCACGAAATTTATAGGAGACGAAGTTTTATATTGCGCTCAATAATAATTTGCATATTGCATTATTTTCGATACCTCTTTGCAATATAAATTTCGCAGAGTAGACAGATTGCTACCATTGTTGCGAAACAAGGTAGAGAGAAAGAGGAGTCTACGACAATAAGTTAATGAATTTCACTTGACTCGTCCACGTGCATGTTATTTTACTTCATTCGTCAGCGAGATATAATATCCGGCTCTGTTACTACCGTTAGACATACACATAGAATATATATCCGTCTCCCCTATAACTAATATCCAATTTCTGTGTTTATTTACACAGTTTATACCCTTCTTTTCTCATGTGAAGCTTAATCAACATTTGAAATCTTAAGATCACTAACAAAATTATTCTTTGATGAAGAACATTGTCTATTTGATCCTTTTATTAGTTAGAACTTCAAATTCTGAACCTATTAATTACTTATATTGATAGCATGGGAAATGCACCATCTAATCCAATAAGGATAATATAATAATTACAAATAATTACATTCTATTAGACATAATCATAACAGAATTTCCAGCACTGACATTTATTTTGCAACGTTCTATAAATAACCTAGAGAATTTATTTTTGATTAGGTTGTTCCGCGATCGAAGATTGGTTAGATCAAATAGGTCAATAACAAACTTCATGAATGCTGATCAGAAAATTGTATATGTATTAATGTGTATCCAATAGTAATTCAAATTCTTAATTGAATCCTCTGACTCATCTAATACAACTGTATTTTTTACTCTTTAAAATTTCACGTTATCATATCTAATATTGATATTGATACCTCACGAATGCACCTATATTTGAATTAGTGCATATAACATTTGGTATCGATAACTTACATTCGAGACAAACATCCATTACCAGCCAATCTATCGGATAATTATTGCCTCATATCGAACTATCGAATTTTATGAGCTGGTCATATATTCTATAAACTGGATTTTAATCCTCTAGCTTTGCTTTTACTGCTGTATTTTCACCGCAATTTTTCTTTATAAGTAACGTTGATTGATAAAGCTTAATGAAGATTCACTTTGAAATGACGGAATGGATGAATCGTATGAAATCAGATATTTTTGCAGACATATTCAATGGAATATTATATGCTTCAGTGGCTTATACTTTGCAGAACTTCTGTCAGAATTTAACGTCGAACGTCGCGACAATCATCCCTCGTTATTTTCAGATGCGCCGGCAGAGCAGCGTGTCGCGACTGAACATCCCCGAGTCCCTGCACAATTTAGTCTTCCCCGTGAAAGCGCTACGAAAGCGGGTTGTGCTCGTCTCCTCTCGCGACCTGTCTTCCTCCCCCGTTCAAAGTATACAACATTTTTTACAACGAATATGTAAACTATTTTTAAGTATACTTTGCTGTAAAGTCACCAGTTAACCCAAAAATTGCAAATTTTGCGAGTTGCGAGTGTGAAAGTATCACGACAAATGCAAAGTAGGAAAGAATTGAAAAATAGATTTAAAAGTCAATGTATTATGTCTCTCAATTGTTTGCAAAGTTTTCATCTACCTTCTGATATAAAGTTATATACTTTGGCATTATGTTCAATATCCATGGAATGTTGCTAATAGTTTTCCGCACATAATTGTATAATAACCATAATATACCACTTGGCAGCCTCAAGCCCATTATTCATCTCATAAACTCTAAAATTGGCCTTCCAAAAATAACGCACCCTCGTCAATTTTTTTTCTATCTTTTGCAATAAATCATCTTTCGAAAAAGGCTTTAAGAAAATCTAATCTTTAGATTCAAAATAAACATGTGTGTTTTGAAAACCAGTGGGAGAACAGATGTCATCCAGGAGTAAACCTGGAGTGTTATTAAAACTTAAGGGATTAAATTTCCTTGAAATGTTATTGCATCATCATGGAGGCTCTGAGGGTATGGAGTAATTGTGAGAGTGTGTTCTGCATCTCTGCAAGCAGCAGAAATGTCTTTTTCCGTGCTTCCTGAATTCTGGGCTCCTACTTTTATAGGTACAAAAACAAGAAGTGCGCCACCCAATAACGTGCTGCCTCTTGGCGACATGTGCTCGCCACTAAGCACACTACTATTTATAAGATTCTGAATCACGCATGCACGCTCGCATTAGCACGGTCACGAACTTTGATTTTGCACTATTTCACGTGATTTGTAACTGTTCAAGACTGGTCTTCTGTTGAAAACTGAGGAAATAAATCGATGTATTTGATGACGAGGGATATGATGACTCCGAAATTGTGTGATTGAAAAAAATTTGATGTAGAACTGAAGAGATGGTTTCTGGTCAAGAAGTGATATAAGGATGCAATTCTGCAACTTGGTTTGATGATTCTAGTACTCGCTTTTACAATTTTGGTGATGTATGTATCTGTAGTGGAAAGCTAATTATAAAGGAGGAAGAAGACGTATGCAAGGAAGGGGACAATAACAAGAGAAAATGAACAGAGAGGTATAAGGAGAAAAGCAAAAAGAACAAGAAAAACTGAAGAAAAAGAAGCAAGATAATAAGGAAGTAAAATAATAGAGAGACGGTGTAATATATGATACGGAAGATACTAATACATCTTTAGAAATGATAATTCCACTATCTCAGAAACTCACGTTGTCTTCAGGATTATCAAATATTGGAACCCAGCCAGAAATTTTGAAGAAATCTGACAAGAGGCTATCGTCTAATGATTAGTATAATCCCTTGACAAATACACATACAAATACGATATCATCAAAGACACCGAAAGAATTTCTAGCCATTCATTTATTCACCTCATTGATATTCAATCAGATACAAACCCAAACACCTTTAGGATTAGAAAACCATAACGAAGAGAAAACTTCACCGACGCAAATCAATGGAAGAAATTCAATTAACAAATCAGAACTGAATTTCTTAACGACTCCTCAGGAATGAACGATATTTTCGAGAATCGAAAGAGATTATAGCTGGTTCAGCTGCAATTTGAATTATGTTTAAAGATTCTGAAAGATGTTTTTACGATGGAGGTGTCAATTACGATCAAAATATGCCAGCTCAGCTGGGTTACTTTGTTCCTCTAAACGGACTGTATTGCATTGCAATCCCACCGCTACATCATCAACCAGAAGCGGCTCATTCTCCTCGTTTTTCGCGTCAAACCCTCTGGTGAGTCCCTTCTATGCTTCTCAGGAGCCACCCTTGCTCTTACCCTCATGTCTTCTTAATGGTCCTTCGCCTTTTGCTTTAATCATACATCATACATCCAACCCTTTGTTTTCAATACTTTTCTTTTTAAGTGCGCGAAGTGTGATGGGATTTTATATCCGGCGAAGGCGAACGTATTTTTTGTATCGTACGTAGCGTGCAAGTAAAGCCTTACATAAAGTGAGAGTAGACTAAATAGATCATTGACGCTAATTTAATTACATGTCATGCTTTGAAAACAAGCAAATAACGCGCAAGATTTAAGGATATATAGATAAGAGAAAGAATTTTTCTTGAGGTAAGTTTTTGATGAAAAGTTAAGAGTGTGGTGGAAATTTGCCATTGAACATGTTACACATGCTATTTGCGGACACTGATAAGCTCAAATCTTCATTAAGATTTCAAAACCATTGCGCAAATCATAAATATAGTTCATCAAATGATAAAGAAGCAAATATTCCGGCAGATAGATTAATTTGCAAACTTTTGCAACATTAACAATCTTCCTTTGATGTCAATAAATGTCGATATGAAAACTATATGTAGATTCAATTTATTTTTCTATACAAATATTGTAAAACACTTTGCTCCCTATTATTTAAATTTAACAATACTTTAGCAATACTTAGAGACTTAAAATACCAATTTACAACTAAAATTTAAAGGTGTGTGAAACTAAAAATTAGATGATTGAACAACATACAATTATACATGAGTGTGTATTGTATTTCTTTGACAATTTCAAAAAGATGAATTCTCTGAATAAAAACCTATTATGGAGATATTACAGTAAAAATTTAGATAATAACATTTTGTTGATCTTCAAATTGAGCTACGCTATTTTTTATCAATCTCCTAATTCGTTCAAAATGGTTGCCAATCTCCACTTCTTAGAATGATAGTGTCAGTCATCCTCTTGCACTTTACACCTATTTTTTCTTTATTTCTCGTGGCAGTTTTGTCTTCTGATAGTCAGTCATATGGTCCTTATAAATAATGCCTTATGATCCAGTGAATTGTTCTAAAAGTAGAATCACCCGTGCTATACGCATCAATCTTCATCATTTCTAATAACCGAAAGTCAATCTTGACTATGGATATCAATCTTCACTAGAACCAATTGTTATAGAATTTCCTCTCCTCTAATTTTCGTACTTGGGTTTGATTTTTGTTCAAAATGAACTAAAGTATCTCAGCAAAAAGTGTTGAATTTTTTATTGTTCATATAGGGGAAGCATTGGGAACGAAGCCATTTTTGGATACTGCGTTTCCACCAAGTTTAAGTTGAATCTCGTGAAGTGTTTTGCCTTTTGTTTCTGGAACTATGAAGAAGGCGAAAGCTGCAGCGAGGGCACATTGACTGCAGAAGATCCAGAAAGTTTTTGATTGTCCTATTAGGTTGGCGAAAGTAGGGAAAAATTTGGTCACTAGAAAGACGAGGAACCAATTAGTTACGAAGCACATGCTGCTTGCAATTGCTCTCGTTTCTTGGGGAAATAATTCCCCAACCATAGCGTAAGGTACGGAACCATAACCCACGGAAAACACGAAATTGAAACTACCAAGGCAAACTAATGGCAACCAACCAATATATGCAACATCTATACCGTCTTCAATCATTTTGAAATAGTATCCTAGCACTCCAATGCAGACTGTCATTGCCAATCCGGATACCACTAATAACGGTTTTCTTCCAAACCTGGAAAAGAAAGACACGAAATTTTAGAACCAATATACAGATTATCATATACAGATTATCGAGAAGATTCTAAAACTTCAAGGACAAATATGACAATAGATATAAATTCGTATTTGACTCGAAAAAGCCGGATATAACTAGTACTTTTTAATAATAACTATTTTCCAACTATTTGATAGACCTTTAGAAATGCCTTGAAAATTCAATAACACTTTAATCTTTTATTAATTCAACACTACTGTCCAATAAATTAATTGCATATTTCAGACAATTAAGTTTCTTGGTCATCTCAGGCTCTAAAATTTTCTCCAATTAATTGTTTGGAATAATAGGGACGATTAACTTGTTTGTTCCAACTAATGACTTGTCCCAAATAATATATGTAAATTGGTTCAAGGTCTCCTAATGTATCCCTTCTCTAACTTACTTTGTCTTCAGTGATCACATTTGATTCCATCAAAAAGTATTCTTAATTTATAATGAATATAACATACCTGTCAATCGTTATACCGACGACTATTGCCATCAAGAGCTCGATTAGACCAATAACAATTGTCGCCACATAAGGGTCAATACTGCTCCCAGCATCCTGGAATATTTTGACTGTATAAAAAAGAACTGCATCAATCCCACACATCTGTTGAAACCACATGAGCCCCAGACACGTACGAAGGGCCTTTCTGCCAGCCACAGTACCAGCAAGATCACGTATCCCACCTTTTCTACTCTTTATCTCCTCTGCCTCCTCCAAAAGGGTAGCAATCTCACGATTAACATCGTAATTTGATCCTCGCAGGTTTTTCAAGACCTTGCTGGCTTCCAGTTTCCTACCCTGATTCACTAACCACATCGGTGTTTCTGGCATCAAGGAAATGCAAGCTAGGAAAGGTACCAAGGTTAAACAGCAGGCAATATTAAATGTTTGGTAATCCAAGTATGCACCAGCAACATATGAGAAAACAATTCCCAGGGAGAAAAAAAAGGCGAAAAAGGTTCCCATTGCTCCTCTTAATGATGGTTCAGCAATTTCGCCTATGTAAACTGGAACTAAAACTCCAGCTGCACCTGATCCAATACCACCCAGGAATCTTCCAATGTATAACCAGGGTAAAGATCTGCCGCAAATTAACATGATCCAGGATATTAGACAAGGTGTTATGGTTACACCAATTGCTATTTTTCTTCCGAATATGTTAGCGAAACCCCCTGCAGGAATCGATCCTACCATTGCTCCGAGTGGCATTAAGGATGCAATCCAAGAGACTTCGCTTTCTGTCACGTTTGAGAGGAAGGAGTCCTTTGAATTTAAATAACCTTCGATTGGGGATGACCATGCCAAGGCCATGCCTCCTTGACTTACTGTCAGCCCCGCTACAAGCATAATTTTTTATTAGTTACATTTTAAACTTGATGCAGTGATTTTTGAGAATTTATTACTAAGGGCATGTGATGATATTTTACCATTAATTTGCTCTTATGGTATAGTTACCAAGACATGCCCTTAAACGATTTCCGATCTATTTACTGGTTTATCACCGAAAAATTCTACTTTAAACTAACAGATTTTACTATGAAAGTTTTAATTTTTTCTGCAATAATTTCTGACCGAATAATAAAGAATTTATTTTTAGAGATTTTATCTGCATATTCAATTAAAGTTTTAATAAAATTGAAGGAAAAATTTATTTCGCGTGTGCAAACACAATTAAGCAGTCCGAGCCAGATAAGGTGTCGCCAAAATAACTTAAGTTTGAATAAGTGACATTTCATATCTCGGGTTATAAGTCTTCTATAATCAAATTAAATAATATGAACTAAAAATTGTTGACAGTTTGGCTAATAAATGGGAAATAGAATATGTGAAAAATTGAATTGTAAATTATAAACTATGAATTAATTAAATGTAGAGATTTCTTTTGACATGGGAATGGATTCTAACTATTATTTAAAAATTGATCTTTGTGTAGACATAGCCTCATTGAAAAAAATCATCCCATGCGCTAATGAAAAAATGGATTTGTCTTATCTCTGAACAAATTGTGCTATCTTAGAAACAATGTAAGATATCTGGAAGAAGAGGGAATCATGTATAGATTTGAATAATCTTTCCAGACGAGTGACTTTGAGATACACGTGTTTTCAATGTTTTTTTATTTCTTTTTTGGTAATAATCGAATAATATACTTATATCAAAAATTATTTAAAGACTTCTCCTCTACTATACAAATAAATTTGTATTTATTTTTTGTGTTAGATTTTTTGTTAAATGCTCAATCCCCATTTGAGCCAAAAAAAGTTTAAAAAATCGCATGACTCACCAATTAATGTAGCTAAAAATTGAAACATTTTCTTTCCTTCTTGATGCGTCTCCGGTTGTTGATTTGTTTTTGAAACTCCTCCATATTCAAGTGGCATGGAAGTTTTTTCCGAAACTGGAGAAATAGGTGACTTCGAAAGAAGGCTTAGCTCTGTAAGCTCTTCCACGGATGCCTCTACTTCCATGATTAGTCTACTATTATGCTTGTTGTCGGTCCCCTCCATAGTTTTTAGATACGATAGACTAACTAGAAGTTTATTTGAGCCCAAAGTTCATACTTCCCTAGGGGTCTAATTGATGGCAATTATACCGACTAATCCCTCTTTATCTTCGCTATCTCAGAAATTTATGCTGCCTCAGAAATGCACTCCCTTTTTCCGGACTAAAGATTTTCTCTATGCCAGAATAAGAAGATGCCTCGTGATGATTACGACGGATCGAGAGCACGAAATAAAACTAACTGATGCTTTGATCTATGAGAATCGGCCTTGAATCTCTTTAATCACATCGGTTACTTTGAATGGCAATGAATCATTACGAAAAGATCAATTGGTACTTCATTCAACCAGAATTCTATTCTAAAGTCACTGTCGTCACTCCACTACACAGAATCTCAGTACTGAATTAAATCTTTTCTCCCGTGTGAAAAAAAAGTATTTTTATCTTATCCACTCTTAGAAAAAAGGCGTTCATCTGCTTATGGTATCTCTCACTGACTGCGCGAAATCAATCTTCGGACTGCAAAAAAATAAAAGTAATGATAAAGGTGCCTTATGTTCTGACAACGTTTGATTGCAATCGCTTTTATTTATTTAAATGCTCGCAAAATGGACCTACTTATGATTAACAGTGAAAAGAGGATTTCCAGTGTTTAATAACCCGAAAACCCGTTTTAATTGCAGCCTTTGTTTTCATTTTATACCTCACTTTCTTAAAAATTATAATCAAACTTAATATCTCATATTACCTGGAATTTTCTAGAAGATTGTAATCCTTAATAAGAGGTTCGTAGAAATGAGATTGACTTGAGTTAAGATCTAGGTGTTTTATCTCCACTAAAATAGTTTTAGACATGCCTTATTGAAAATTAACTGTATTTCTGCCTTTGCGTGAGAGAAACAAATACTGAGCAGTGAGCACTCTATACTTATTATACTGCCAGAACACTTGTTACCCAAGGATGTAAAACTCACAATCAATTTTCGCGCACCTACTACCTATTCGGGCTATGAAGATTTGTGTACTCAAGTCTTTGTGGACTTGCCTCTAATCTTATCTACTTATCAATCATTTGGAAAAAACCAAGTTTATAACTCACTTTAAATAAATTTTGAAATATGGTTTAATATTTATTTCCTATGCACTCAGAATATAGTTTTGTTGAATCAAAAAATCATTATTTGAATTAAAAGAAAAAATGGTTACTTTAATTTAACCAAACAGGTTTTTTTTCATTTACATTAAATTTGTTTGGGTCAACCAACCTATTTTACGATAAGAGAATTATGTAATAATTTATGTATGTGTCTATGCAACTTTTATGCGTCACATATTGACCAAACATGTACATATAAAAAGCACTTGTCTTTAATCAGAATTTTAGCATGTTATCTCGCGAATTAAAACTTTATGATTTTATTTATACACTAAAAGAATAATTCAATCCTAAGAATTCCAGGATGTATTCCACAAAAGCGAATCTTTAGTTAACTAACAAAGGTAAAACGAAAATATTTTTTCCTTATACCTTTATCAGTTTGTATATTTTTTCCTCTCTACCTAAATAAAAATAATCTTATCATTTCTTATGAACATATCCTAGAATTTATATCCATAATAAAATTTGAGATTTATACACTACTTTTGTGTTACATCTATTAAGAAGATCTTTATGTCAATCAAGAAGTCTAGAAGTTACTTTTAAAGAATAAAGAGCAATATGCACTTTTTATTTGTGCAGTTTCATTGCATAATTTACTTCATTTTTAAATTTGAAGTTTAAAGGTTTGATAAATATGTTGTCTAGAACAAATTTGACATGAAACTGATGTTAATTTTACTTTATTTTTACAGTGCGGACGTCGAATCGAGAAGAGGCAGTGGATCAGGTGAATTTCAAGAGTCTTCAGGTCCGAGAGGAACTTCCGGTTCTCCAATTTTGCCTGCAGTACCTCCAACGTCAATACCAGTTCCTCCTATAAATCACCATCGAGAATCATATTTCCCTTCCAATGGCATCGACTCAAGCTCGGATCCAATTTTAGAGGTTTTTGAGGAACCTGTTGATGAACCGGTGAGTTTTATGTAACAAAAATTATTTAATTTTTCTACTGTATCCAATTTATACATATAGTTTTTCAAATAAGGACGTTAATCCTATCATTATCTCTATCAAAGAAGATATATAGGCTGTAGATAGTCTTATCGCCGTAATACATTAGACTGATTAGTTCCTCAAGAAATAGAAATTCTTTTACCTGACTCGATAAAAAGATTGTGCAAAATTAAATAGCAAAATCTGATGTCACATTATTCTTTATCATTATAGAAAGTAATTCTATCCCTTTTAGAATTCTATTCAAAATTTCATTCGGATATTTTTAACTTAGGGTTCCTTTTTAAAACTCTATAAATGGTGCAAGAAGTCAAAATAAATAATTCTTAGCTGATTTTTTATTTGTGCTTTTCTAGGAGGAACCCGAGGGACTAGCATAGACAATTTAGATATATACCAATTCAAGAATTGAAAAACAAGTGTACTCCTATAAATTCAATTATTGTAGAGCATATTGAAATTTAAAGTTTCAACGTTAAAAAATTGAATTTTGCCTACTTTGAATGCATACAAATTTGGAGTTTTTAAAGTTAAACAAATTTTAACATACAGCAGTATGTTTAATTCATTGTAAAACAAAATAACATTAATGGCATGCGTTACTTACCATCATATGAGCAAATTTAGATTACCCAGGTTTTTTCTAAATTTTTACTTTTAAAAAAAAATAATAGTGAACAGGCGTCCATGTTCACGTTCTCTACCGATGTGCACTATTATTTATTTGAAAAAGTAAAAATTGTAGAAAGAAACTTTATTGAGAATTGCTTATTGCATATGTTACTTATCATATGAGCATAGTACCTTTGCAATACTTTTCAGTTCCTAGGATTTTCTCAAGTTCATTAAATTTCTACTTTATCAACTGCTTTACCATAATTTTATGTTAAAATCGTGTTCTGTCATATCGACTTTAGTTCGTTTCTAGATACTGATTCTCTGATATCATGTCAGGTGGCTTCATGTCTTTCAGTTGATTTGATTTTCTTTTGATGGTCACCATATTTCAAAAATCCATAAGAGCAAATTTAGTTTAGGCAACTTTAGGATCGCAATGATAAATATTTCTCACTAAAACAAGTCAATCTACTTCAGTTTTATACAAACGGAGGTAAATTTGAATATTTGAACGTTCACATGAAAATCTTTTTTCCTAATTCTATTTTTTCCAGGAATATTATTGTAACATGAAAATTTAAAAATAGGTATACATTTTCTTTCATACAGATTTATTTCTAATATACATGGGTCAATCTTTTAACACTGTTTCTAGTTTAAAATTCAATCAATTTAAAAATTCGTTCATCTGAAACGCTCAGAACTTCAACCACATCTTAAACGAAACTGTATTTGGTTAATTAATAAAAAATAAGCTTCGAACAAGTTAGAGAGGGGTACCAGGAATTGACATTCTTACCCTAATACTTTTTTAATTGAAAAATCAAGATATTGAATAAAAAATGATCAATTTAAGAATAGAGTTAAATTATTTTGAGACATATTTCTTCATCATGGTTTAATTTAAAGAAAAATTCTGGTGCAAATGTATATATGGAGTATACCTAACCATCGGTAAACACTGAAGCCGATTAATTTATCAATGAAGCTGTTCTAGCAGGTCAACATATCCTTTTGAATCTTGCTTGTTTATCCAGATTGCATTCCGTGGTCATTGCATATGCACGAATGCACTTGAATATAAAAAAACAGTAGTGTCACGTAAAGCACACGCATATATTTCCATTTCAGTGTTCCGTAACAGTCATGGAAATGACATGTAGGGCTTCTTAAATACCTTGGTTGGTCGCTTCCCTGTCAGTGTTATATATTAGGTTTGTGCGTCACTTCATCCAGCTTAATCACCCTTGAGCATGTGTGTATTTACGTGGAAAGTGCAAAGTATCAGTAAAATTAGCGAAAAAAAGAAGAACGTGATGTAATGAAAGAAAACTAATCAAATATACTTATAAATGTAAAAATATAAAACGAACTGGTTCCAGTAAATCCTAGAGATAATTTTTTACCACAAAGTTAAATTGAAACGCTGCAAACATTTGTCAACTAAATTTAGAGCCGTAATTTTCGGATTTAAAAAAAATATTTTTGATAAATTAAACTGTCTTTACTCTTCAATACGAATTATTGTATTCCATTGTGAATTTATTGATTTGAATATCTTCTCGCATGCCTTCGTGAAACTTCATAAAAATGATTTAATTTGAATTCGATTGCTTCAAGTAATTCGAACGTGAATAATTAATCTTGCCTATTTGTTCTTAGATAAGTGAATTCTTTATAGAAACAATCTATTGTTTCTGTGAACAATATATTATTGCAGTGAAAAAATATATTATTTAACCAATAATTTAGACTTCTGATCTGGTGACAGTATTTCTGTATCGATAAAGCTTCCCTGGAACCGCCCCCAACAAATATAACCAACACAAACAAGTGGAATCACTTGTACAGAATACATGCATGGACAGAATTGTATGTAGGGAAACTTTAGAAGTCATGTAGTGCTCTTCGTAATTTAGTGATCTGTCGATCACCAACCAAACTGGACGACAATAGTGAAAGGGTGGTGAAGCTTTCTTCGGATTAAGTGCTAAATGCAGGATTAGTTCATGTGATTAGGGCATTAGGATCTTTTCGTGATGAAGATATTCGGTGAGCTTTTTAGTCGAAAGCAAAAGAGACGAAGCGTTGCGAAGAGGTCGAAAAGAAGGTCAGGAAGAAGAAGTACCCATTCTAAGACACACAGTGTACCTCATTTACCACGTGATGATTTTGTTTTTGGAGATAATTCATCATCCACGAGTAGGCGACACCGGCGGAAACATAGGGTAGGATTTTTTGAAGCTTTCAAAACACTTGAACTAATATTCATAATTAAGGATGGCATTGAAGTTCAAAGGTGAACTTCATCAGGCAATAATCGACTGTGAGGTGTCGGTTTTAAATTCCTTTTTCTAGTAAAAGTGAATTTGGTCACCTTTCTTCATTCCACGCCACATATCTAGTCTGTCGTGCACTCTTTTCCTTAACCTCTATTTTAATCCCTGATAAGCCTCAGTTTATCGCCTTGTAGGTATTTAATCCTTTAATCTTAATCTATATACTGTGTACCTAAAACCAAACGGGAAAACATATTTCTAAATAAAGAATATATTTCTTCATATACCGAAAGAAAAGATTTATAATAATGTTATAGACTCTATCCTGTGCGTTCTGAAATTTTAATAACCACCTGCAGAAATATTTCCATTCAAAGTTTATGTATGTGTATTGTTTTATATATGGAGAGATTATAATTGTTACGAGTTTAATACTTTTTAACCATGCGTAGAGGTCACTTCATAATGGACCGCAGCACAATAATAATTATGTTGAGTTCAAATGAAGTTCCTTTCTCTTTTTAACACGTCACATGCTCAACTTTCTGCAAATTGATACTCGGCGCTATAGGCGAGAAATTCTCTTTATTATTCAGGATATTATAGAAAAAAATCACTATTGAGAACGTAAAGTTGGTGAAACTAAATTTGCTCTTAAAAAATGCTCGGGAACCAATAAATTTTCTATTGAATCAATAATCTTCGTTCAAATGCAGGTCTTTTATTGATCCAAACGAATAGCCATAAAACAAGAATTACTCATTTCGATTCAGTTGTGATGCTATAAATTCTACATTTTAATCAATAAAATACCTGCTTTTGAACGAAGATTATTGATTCTATAGTACATTTATTGGTTCCCGAACATTTTTTTCTCAGTGTGGTAATCGCAAAAAATTAAAGTTAAAAAAAGTTTCAAAAGAGGTGAAGAGCTAGTGAGCTCGGACCAAGAAATTGTATACCCACTTCTACTTCTACGTTCAGATTAATAAATGATTTAATGTTCAGTTGCTCACTTGGTTGGACGGTTCCTATAGAGTTTCAGTTAAGGAAACTTATTCAAGCATTCACTGACGTTTCTGAAGATAATTACTATACCCATAATAGAATCTCTTAGTTTACAAAGAGGAAGTGGACATAATATAACTTAAGGAGAGAGTTGGAGAAAGCTACAGCACAATTATTATTCCTACCCCAATATTAAACGTTTTCCTAAAAAAATGTAAATTAAGTATTTAATCATGGGTCAATTGCTTGCTTTTCACTCATTTTATTTTCACATTTTATTCTCACACGCTTGCTACACTTATATTAATCATTTATGAATATATGAATATGTAAATCCTTTATTGACCGAAATTGATATGCTGATTTAGAGATGAAACATTGTATTTTTTTCTATTAATATATTTGAATATTTGTCTAATATTTTATTCTAAGCATACGTATTTAGGTACCTTTTAACGTGTGGGATGTATAATTCCCAGGAGAGGGTTCTTATACTGACAATGATAAAGTAGCCTAGACTGACACATCGACCGACCTTGACACTGACTTCTACCTTGTATATGCAAACCAAGCTCCGAATCGGCTGAGCTCATGCTTCACCTTTCTGATTTCTTGCTTCATCGCAAAAACAAGCCTTATATCCGCTTGAAAAAAGTGCAAAACGGAAACAAGCTGTCGAAAAATTGTAAACGTTCTTTTAATCTTTCATGACGGAGATCTTGAACGATCCTACACACATTTTACAATCGACATCAATTTAATAAATGAGTACTTACTACTTACAAATAAGATTAGATGCGATATAAACATTAGAAATCGACTGAGAAGTAGAAGTACAAAATTCTAAAATAAATCTTAATGGATATCAAAATTATCTATCGTGGTATTTTATCATGAATAATTTATCCGACACATTAACTCCACAACTGAAGTTTCACTCCAATGTAAATAATCTTCGGACTCAGAAATTCCACCTTAGTGGAAGCATATTATTCCTCATACATTTTACGCGCTTTTAAATGAATTTCCAATCACCGTAAGAAATTGCCCTAACTTAAGAAGTTGAATTATGTTTTCAAGTACCGTTATAGCCATTATCATCATAAGTGTATTTTGTATACTAGGCATCTTAAGCTGAATTTATATATAGATTACATATTAATGTATAATAATCGTCTTATAGTCATTTTATTTTAAAATAGTTATCAGAAATTGTTCGAATTTAAAGATATCTTTAAGTAGCATGGGAAATCCGGGAATGGAACCAAAAATCGACAAATCGACATTGTTGAAAATCACTAAATATGTCTAGAAATCTTGAACAATCTCTTTTGAAATCCCGTGAAATCTTTAGTAATTCCTTAAAATCATTAAAATGTCTTGAAATCATAAATTTTTTTAAAATCTCAAAACATCTTTGAAATCTCTTTAAATCTGTAAAATAAGAGTTGCTATAGAAATCATTAGTTCTGGTTTACTGAGTTTAAAATTTATTCTTACTTATAAGCTCTAAATTTAATAATTAAGCAAAAGTGTTAACCGCAAATCGACTGCTATCATTTTTGTTGGACCGGTTATGCACTGAAATGTGCATATATCTATATCTATATATATACCATTAAGTATTTCATCTAGATTCTAGCATATAAAAATGAACTCGCAGTTTAATCAGTTTTCTTATTCTATTTTTGTTAATTAACTTCCCTTATATGTGCACGTGACATTCATTATTTCTTGAAAAACGTTTCAAGACTACGATTAATGTAGTTCGTGTAATTTTAAGATGATTCTTCAATCAGCATCACAGTATTTTTGCGAAGATGTGCATCTCTTGATCAATTTCATTGGGGCTCAGTCGTTTTCAGCATACAAGTTATAAACATCAAGAGTAATGGTTCTTATTTCTGGATCACGTGTATTCCGCTCATACTGCTCAGGTGTCAGCAATCAGATCAATTCTGGTTCGTCCGGTTTTGTACTTTCGATTTTATCAAGACATGCATGCATATAAGTTGACCGGTTGTCAGTTATGGATGATTACACTCACGAAACTTTTTCTTAACTTATTCGCTAGGCGAAAGTAAGAGATCGTGCACTAATTTCCTTTTATTGATTATTATACAGATTATTTTAGCACCTCCTACATAATATTTTCATTTCAACTTCATGTTAACATAGTAAAGCCGCTGCATATCATTTACGTCGGAATACATTTTTCTGCATGCCAAGGTATATATACTGTTGATAATGACCTGCAGATGGTAGCTCTCTAAACATTCATTTTCTCTTAATGAGTTGTTCTTTTTTTCTGTTTCAGGTGAGTAACATTTACAGCTGCCTTAAATAATTTTCAATCTTGAGGTAAGAATACCTTATTCATAATGTTAAAGTTTATATTCACGTGCAGGAAGCTTTCTTTCTTGCTAACCAAATCTGTTGAATTTACATATAAAATCTGTGAAGTTTACAGATTTTTATGTGTATATAGAATTTACAGATTTTATATGTAGACTTTACAAATTTTATCTGTTTTGAAGAGAAAATTTCAAGGACGCCGCGC
>JAUESI010000007.1:5039019-5060981 GCA_032275145.1 Synergus laeviventris | reverse complement strand
AGCAAAGATATTATTCTTTGGCATAAGTCAGCATAAGTACCGCACAGCAAGGCCCAGAAACACCAGAAACACTGTGCTATGTTATGTATGGCAGCTGTGGCACTTTCAGTTGCTTTCAGATTCAGTCGCTTACCAGCTCTCCAAGAGAGCGGTTTACTGTTCGAAACAGGTCGAAATTTTCGATTCTCAATAGACTTAGCACAGGTGGCAAAGCTTTGATCTTGCCGAAAATTTTAGTGCCGGTATACGAAGTACGTGCGGTGGTCCAGTACTCGAAATTCAGTTTTAAAACATTTATTCATTCATAAGTGCATACTTGAGTGAATAATTCAAAGCCCTATTGTTTGATTTCCTAATCCAGGTGTAAAAATAAGTGGCATGCTGTTTACGTGAGATTTCTCAAGTCTTCAGATGCTGTGGGTGTTTCGTGTGTTGCAATAAAGTGCTTTACAGAAATGTAAATAATTTTTCGTGAATAATAATGAAATTAATGTTTTGGTGGAGGCATGAGTGTTGTTAATTGAGTGATATATTAAGCCAGTGATATTGGTGATATTCGAAATTTAAGAAAAATTTGAGAGGACATTGTTTAGTTTCTTTGACGGATTTTAGAACAGTTTATTATTTATTTTAAATTCAGTAAAAGCAGTCCAATATTCCGTACAACTTTACTTAACTGTTTAAATGTTTACACAAAAAATAAAGGTTCCAATGTTATAAGGCAGTTTCAAAACTACATAAGAAATATTTTAGACTTTGCGGAGAAATATTATTTGAGCTTTCAGGCAGTTTTTTTCTTACTGTTTTCATCTTAGTGGGGGTCTCGAAAATCGAGAAGAATGCGTAACCTCGAGAACTTCAGAGTTGAATGGGACTTTACAGTGCATTCAGTATTGGCAGAAAAATTGTGCCTTCTTTATTCTCCTTCCTTCAAATATTTTCTACTTTGAACGACCCTCAAATATTCAGAAATTTCGCAGAAAAATATTTTATTCAATATTTTTGACGTCCTAATTGTATAAATTATGAAAATTGGTTACTTCGAAAGAAGCTAAAATCTTATTAACCCTTTAATTATCTACCAATCACAAGAGCCGTATTAAGTCCCTCTATGGTTAAGGACACTCTGCCCAATATAATAACTTTCCAAAATGAAATTCTCCAAATCTGGATGCGATCGGCTTTTATATAGTCGTAAACTTAACACTTCATTTTTGACGCAATAGCTATATGTATAATACTGACGCATTTCTCCAATTTAGCTTAATTTGCGCGGTTAATAATTTTCGGTATTAAGATGATGTCGGCTGACTCATAATACATATCTTCTTGGGAAAGCTTTTGTGATGACAAAAGTAACAATTAATTCATGATTCTTCTTAGTTGAAACCAACGAACACAAACCTTTCACTGGGTCAATTTATGGGGCACTATTAGAGTTATTAAACGCACAATATTAATGATTGTAATTCGAGAGAATTCTGTGTCCGTTTATAAGCCTCACTGGAGAAAATATTTTAATCGTCGATCATCATATATTTTATTGTTCTTCATGTAAGAAAAGATTTATCAGTAATATGAAATTTATATATGAAAGATTAATGAACATCAAAGTTTATTCTCTCTAAATCTGAATCAGTAAAAAGTCACTTTCAAATTCAAATAGCTAGAATCCGGTCACTGATAATCAGTGATAAGTTACTGATTCATTCAGTGCATAAAGGTCACTGATTGTATCAGTACAGAGGAATATGATGGACCGGTGGTTGTAAATAGTATCAAAGATTATTTCTCATAAATGTATAATAACCTGCTACGAACTCGAAAAATTTAGTCACAACTGTACACTAAAAATGGTGAATTCTAGATGTTGAGATTCTGATAATATAAATGACAAAAAATTTTGGAGATGCTCCAGAAAAAAGAAATAATTGAACTATATGGTAGTGTATCTGGATAAAATTGTATTTATACATACCTTTGATACAACCAAACGTAGAAGCGGTTTCTAATAATTAAATATGATTTCATTCACTTTATATTACAATAAATGAAAAAAATGAACAATTTGGATAATTAAATGTGAAAGAGAGAAAAGAGGCTTCGAAAGGCTTCATGAACTGAAGGATGCTACATTGCAACGGTCGATACGATCGATACAATCGATAAGATCAATAAGATGATAAGATTGACACTTAAGGTTATGTAACCTGATATAATAAAATTCATCAAATTAATAAGAGCTTATTGATAATCAGTGGGCTGTTTACTGAATTGATCAGTGACATACTCAATTACTAATTAAATCAGTGAAACTTTCACTGATTCCGATTTAGGGAGTTGGTTTACTACTTTAATCAGACATAAAATTCCGCTAATGCATCCTTGATTCATAGTCGAGACTATTTCTAGTATTCTCACGAGAATTGAAAGATAAACAATGACGTTATTACAGAAATGGATATATAATGATGACATCGTCTATACTCGCTTGTGCAAGTATACTTGTTTTATAATTTATACAATATTCATGTTTTTATAAAGACATCAAACCAATACTCGCAAAAAAATCTGAAAATAGTTTTCTAATCGCATAATTTATTGATAGGATCGTCTTCCAGATTTGAAACAAATTTAAACATGATGTTAAAGTTCGATTTTTATAAAAAATTTGTTGAAACCTCTTTTTAAAAGGTTTCTCAATAAATTAAGGGATTTTTTTGTCGATCGTGTCGATTGAATGGAAAGTCTGTTCGCTTGCAGCTGCCTACCCCGAAATTGACTAAGGAAGATAAGACTATCGTGTTTCGATATGACAGAAACTATTTGAATAATATTCTTTTCCATTTTATATTACCTCTTTATCAAATTCCCTAATCTTCTCTGACCTCTAGTTCTTCCTATCGATTTCAGTTTGTATATAACAGTTTATCATTTTTCCATCTTCCCAGAAAATTCTAATCCTATAATGTATTTATTAAAGTAAATAATTCTTAAATAGAAAAACGATCGCATCCATGATTTGGTTGATAATCTCTGTATATCTCTCTATAAATTGAAGAATTTGTTTCTTGTGTTCAGTGCAGCGAATTCAAAAAATGTGACGTGATCTTCGATTTCTTCGTTATTTCATCCTTTACGGGTCATGCGAATTGCCAATAATGAGTCTGCAGAAAAGGACTACCTGGTAAGAATCAATACTAAAAATTTTGACTTATTGTCATAATATTTTGTTTCTCATTTGAAATTAGCTGTTAATCAAAACAATGAAAAGATGAATAAGTTCTTAATTTTCCTAATAAGGAAAAGAAATGCATATATGAAATGGGATTTATTAACTGCTTGCTATGAGAATCATATATCGTATTCATGAATTTTAATGTAGCTATCAACTACCCGCAATTACTTTATTTAACTCTCGGTTAAAAAATGTCTTTAAATTATTGTGAATCGACTGCTGGTGGTTTGATGAATCACGTTAAAGGGAAATGAATAAATGATCATTTTGCATTGCAATGCGTGCCTGTCTGGCTGCAAAAGCCTAAGGGCATGTTCACACGTATACGTGCTATAGTCGCATCCGTCGCACATAGCGACCTTTTGTAATAACGTGATCTGCCCTCCTGGAAGTAAAGAGATAGAAATCCTATCCTTTTCTATCTTCTTCTATCTCTAAGATAGAAAGGGATAAGGATTTTTTATCCCTTTCTATCTCTTGAGGGCATATATGGAAGGATAAGGTGTATATATAAACTTTAAACTTGCCTCAAAACCTTTTTATATGTATATAAAGTGTTACATCTTAATTATACAGACATACTTTCGGATATACTGTTACCATAATTTCTCACGAGAACCGTTGGTTAAAATTGTTGCCGAAAAGCAACTCCTTTCTCTCCATTCAACAAGAACACCTAGATTTTTTCTATTTTGTTTCTCAAACCGGAACAGATCACTGTTGATAGGCTTAACTTCAAGAAAGATATCCATATATGAATTACGAGGTTAAAAATTACATAATTTATATAGTATGCACACACTCACAAGTACGAGTTTTCTATATAAAAACGTCCTTGGGTCTGCGAATAATTTTCATTCAGAAAGACGCCCGTTACAAAAGGTATGTTTTCATTGAAGGAGCAATTAAGTTATATTCCTATAGATTTTTTGAGCCATAACCATGACTTCAAAAACATTAAGCTGCTTAATGTTTTGAAACGATTCGAACATATTATCGAGCAACGGAATTTAATTCATTAACTCCTTGTAATAAAAAGTAAAACGCTAAAAGGCGCGATTTTACTCACAGAAATTGTACAGTTGCATGAAACGGGATAAAAAGCTGTCTATATAATGAGTGTAAAAACTGCATTCTTAAATAAACTGTCCATAGAATTGCAAATTGCAAAATCATAGGGAGAGTAATAAAAGATTAAAAATGATTCTCAATCGTCAATTACAGAAGTCATAAAATAACGGATAAAGGGAAACCTGATACTTACTTTTACTAGTCACGAGTCATTGGCACAAAAAGTAAAAGATATGATGGAGTCAAGAGAGCTCGCGAAAAGCCGTTGGATTTAATTCCAGAACTGGTATATCGCTCATCGATAAAACACAGGCGCTTTTCCCTTTCGACATCGTGGTCGTTGAACGCGACTTCTGTTAGTCATTCATGTGATGTCTTTTGATTCCTGAATCCTGTTAGACGAGATTGAGGAGGCCAATAGAAGGTAGCGTGTGACCGATCAGACCTGCAAAAGTGGAAAACAAACTTATATGTGTAGATGCAAGTCGTGTTTAATGTGCATAAACGATAAGTCTATACTGCAGTCAATATATACATATTATAGATTTCTGGTCGTTCCATGAGAACTTGAGAACTAAACCATTAAATAAAAGTTAGCAATCTAAGAACATTTTCCAAAAAAGTTCACTGAAGCAGATGATGAAGAAGCGAGGAATCACAAATTCTTCTGGAAACTTTTAATTTGGTTAAATTTTTGGTTAAATCTCTTGCAATCTTTTGAATTACCTTAAAAAGAAACTTTAAAATTAAAATCATTAAAAATCTTTCGAAATTGCTCAATATTCGCTAAAGTCAAATACATTTTTTAAATGATTTTAAAAACATTTTTTTTCTTTAAATCTCTTGAAATTCTTTGAAGTCTCCTCGAAATTTCTTCAGGTTCTTTAAAATTTTAATTAATCATGAGATTTTAAAACCGCTACTGTGTTCATACTTAACATTGAAATCTTAAGAATGATTAAAAAATAGAAAAATATAGTTTTTAACAATATTGTAATATTGCAGTGGAGCAAATCATGCATGTCACAATCAATTACGCATGGTGTGATGATTTGATCACCTTATATATGTAATATAAGCCGAAAAATGCCGGAATTTGTCTGTTGATTTCGTGGGCAAAATTTATTGTTAGTAGATGTACGTTCTGGAATCGGCCTTAATAATATACGTAAATGCAATCACGTGTAAGTGGTCGCTATACAGTTACATGCTTTCGCCAAGCCTGCCAAGAGAATCAAGAAACCAATCCGGGCTGCCTTGCAACGTCCTTGCAGATTCGTTGCGTCACAGATTCGCCCGCTTCTTTAGCACGCTTCTGCAGGAGAGAGGAAGAGAATGGTACCGTTAATATCGATCAAATTCTCCATATATTCTTTGCATATGTTCCTTATATGCTTTACATGGAGAAAACATTATGGTACCTACTCGACAATAACGTTTAAAAAAAAAAAAAGTGAAAAACAGTTCAGTTTTATTATATATAATGTAGAAGTTATAGTCAAGAACTCTCACTATATTAGCATTGATTAAGTGCTTAGAAATAGAGCAAAAGGGTGTGCAATATCAATATATTCCACAGAGTTACGATATATAGTAAACGTTGAGCTATGAAATAGTGCTGTGAAAGTTTGATATACTGGAACCTTATCGGTTTAGATGTGCATTTGTGCTATTCTGTAATTATTGACACCCTGCAAATGCTTTATTTCAGTATTGAATATATTAGAGGATAATTGATAATCAATTGGCTTTAATGGGGATTTAGAGTGATTTATTTTCATTTTAATTATGGACTGATATCTAATGGAGATTATTAACTTCGTTTTTTCGCAATACACATTGAGAATATAATGTCTCCTATTTTTAAGATTTCGTCCTTATAGTACCCTTTTTTCAGTCAGTAGTATAAACTTTTCTTTAAATTTACACAAAATCACATTTTCCTCATTTTCTCCATTTCCTTGGTTGGAAATTCAACTATATCCATCTTTTTGGCTGAAAACCAAATTGCTGATGGTGTTATAGAATAATTTGGGGCATTTCCGGTTTGAGAAAGCTTTGCGGGGTAATTAAAATAATAATAAATTCAATCTTTTAAAGCTAAAAATATTTTTATTTGAAATTGCAATTTTATCAAATCTTTTAAACCGTGCAAAGTTTCTTCAAAACTCTAAAATTCTTCCGAATTCTTTTAAACTCCCTTAAAATTCCTTAAAATCGCTTGAAATCTCTTTAAATAACATGAAATTGTTTTTAAATCAATTAAAACTTAGAATCGTTTTAAATCTTTTGTAATCCCTACAATTCCCTTGAAATTCTTTAAATTCATGTAGATGTAAAATTGTTTTGAATTCTTCTGAACTTGCCTAAAATTTTCTTAAATATCTCTTGAATTATTATTTTGAATTGATCGTACATTTTGATGAATTTACCTGAAGTTTTACTGAATTCAACTTGAATTGATTAAATCTGTCTTTATTTGTTTAAAAAAATCTTCTGATCTCTTTAGAATTATTTTTAATTCCCTATGAGCGATAAAAAGGTATTATCATTTTTTTTGCAGCTTCTTGTTGATAATATTTATAATATATGTGGGAGCTTGCGTGCAGGTGAAATAATTGAATAAAGTTCAGTTTAAAAACGAAATAGAACAGTTTATTTAGCTGTAGAAAAATTAGTAGTTTAGAGTGCGGACCGAACGGAGCCTGACTTGTACCGTTGAACCCAAGCTGTTGACGCGGTTATCGAAAGACAGGGAAAATGCAATCAAAACTGTGAGAAACCCAAGTAAGGTTTTCTGAGAAGTACCATATATCAGGTGTGCATACCTGTATTGATACTTAATCCTGCCGTGAGTCTAAAAAGGGCTAGAATATTTTGGAAACTATTTTGGAGAAATAATATTTGAATTTCAGTTATAAATATAAATGTAATTGACATAAAAACAATTATTATAACAGGTGGTCACCACAATATATAATATAATGGATTTATGTACTCGTTTCTCTGAGTTTATTTGCCTCTTTCTAAAAGACCGTAAGCGATGTCTGGAGCTCACGTGTAAGTTTTAGTGTCTCATATATCTCCCTTCAAAACGGTATATATGTGTGAAGCGGGTTGCAACAGAGGCTTTATTACAGGCGAGGGTGTGCATGCATATACGCCTTGAAGAATAATGCAATTCCATCTGCATTTGCGTTACAGGGCGATGCACATAACCGTATAGTTTCATGTAACTTCATGGGTGAAAGAGAGAGAGGGAGAGAGAGAGAGAGAGATCAGGTAGATGCAGGAAGAGGGTCAGCTTCCAGTAACAAACTCACCTCGACTCTCCTCCACTCTCGATATATCAACTTTATAATGCACAACTAAGAATACATTTACTTTTCTTGATGCACTTGCAAATTTTGTTCCAAACCTTCATTTCATATATAACCTTCACTTCAAAAGTCATTTATAGATTTACCGATTTTGAAAGCATATCTTAAAGTTCTTCAATGAAATGTTTGAGATCTTGAAACTGTATTTATCACTGATAATTAACGAAGAAAGCACAGTAGTCTTTCTCCTCTCGCCTTTCTTTATTCTACGAAAAATGCTTGTTTTCATTAAAAGAATATGTATTGTTCTCTTTTAAGAGAGTTCAACGATGCTTGGATTTTCTTAAAGAATTCGTGCTCTCTCGGTCACGCTTGCTAGCAGAGACCACGAGTTAACACTTGGAACAGAACAACTTTCCTTGTCCACCGTTTTGACTGTAGAAAATAGTATTATGACTCTTGAAGCCCACGAAGTAAATGAAGATCCGTTACTGCCACACCGGCATTAAATTATGCAAATGAATGAAACATAGATATTAACAATACGCCTTTTATCTGCTTCGAAAAGATCAAAGAGGTTGCAGTTGATCCGCGCGCCTTGTCCGCGATTAATTTCTCGTTTTTGCACTCTTTTGTCCTTTTGCTAAAAAGATTCAGAGGATTCTAGACAATTGAACCTAAAAAATCACAGGATTTAAAAAAGTTTTTATGGATTTCAGAAGTATGTAAAATAACTTAGAATTTTTCATTTTTGAAATTAGGAAATTTTAGGGAGCTAATATAAGTTTCATAAGATTTCTAACAAATCCCTACATCATCCTACAAAATAGTGAAATATCTTTATATTCCTTAACATTATTCAAAATCTCATGAAATGTTACTACCTATAAAATACCAGCAAATTCAATGAAATTGAAACTTTTTCAGATTCCATTTAATCGCAATAACTGGTAAAATGTCTTAAAATTTTTGAAAATCACAAGTTTCATAAAATCTATATAATTTTCATAATATTTCTTAAAAATCCCTATAACACCTACAAAATTAAGTTAAATTCCTTTAAATTTCGTGAAATCACTTGATATTCCTTAAAATTATTTTAAATCCTACAAAATCTAATTAAATCTCTTAAAATTCTCTAAGATCCTACAAAATATCTTAATATTTCTTTAAATTATTTAAAATCCCTTGAAATCTTTTTAAATTTCTAGCAATGCCAATAAATTTCATAAGATCCTTTTAAATTCTGTAAAATTATTCAAAATTCCAGAAAATCTCATAAAATACCTGAAAATACCTGAAAATCCAAAGATATCTCGTAAAGTCCCTTATTTAAACTTTTTCAGATTCCATATACCCGCAATAACTGGTAAAATCCCTTAAAATTATTCAAAATCACAATAAGTTTCATAAAAACCCTTGAAATATCGTGAAATTCTTTACTATTTCTAAAATTTCAATAAACGTAAACTTCATATTCTCTATCTTAATATAACCTTTTTGATAGCAATGTTTTCAAATTCGGCACATTCACACAAATCCTGCAAGTTCAAAAAAAAATATTTCGAAGACATCACTTAAAGCTTCCTAATTTAGAAACAAATATTTTGAAAGCATAAAAACAGTCATTTGTATCGATCAAATCGTAGTCAGTATCAATTGCTCCTCATCCGCGACCGACACGCACATCAGTGTGGATATAGTTAGTCGCATTCAGGAAACATGTGCTTTCCCGTTTCGAAAGTCTACATATCATCGCATCTGGCTATACCAATTTTAATTGCACAATCCGCGAGGAACTGTTCGCTGAAACTGGCCATTCGCTCATCTGTAGTCGAAGGCGATATACATTCATAGAGATTTGCTTCATAGATATTATACCTGCGATACCTGCTCTCATCCGTGGGAAGCGTAGCTTAGTTACTGAAAAGCCATGGATGGTTGAGAAAAGATTTCAGAACAAGTAAAGGACGATCTCCCTTTCCCTCGATTTTTTCCCTATATATGAATTCTGCTCGTGTTTTATATTTATGGTACATGTATTTTGTTCAGAGATCGGGAGCTTGAGGAAGGCCAGGCCTTTTCTAAAGAATAGTCTTGATCTGAAAATAAGATAACCCGACCACCTTCAACCTTCTACCCAAGTTTATGAACCGTTTCTGGTGGTATTAGGTGTTGCAGGTTGATGTGAAAATATTTTAGAGGAAACGTTGAAAATAGTGAGTCTCAACTCATTATATACCATACCATTTTGAGACTTGATGGACCCTTTTTTAGAACGTATTTCCTGTTTCAGCTACTTTCAATCTCAGTGTAAATTTGTACTGAAGATTTAAAAAGTATTAGGCAAGACGCAACGCTTAATTGCTTTTAATTCAGAAGTTTTGTCAATTATGGCATGTGACTCGGTACATCTTGTGTTGACACTAATTCATCTTAATTTATGCGAAATATCTTAAGAATGATGCAAGATCGGTTTTACGAAGAATTTCACCAAAGTTTTTTTATATCAGTGAATCACTTCTATACTTAATTGATTTTTAAAATAAATCTTACTTGTAAATTCAATTCGCGTCGCAGACTATTCTATAAAATCTGTAACATAAAATGGTAATCTAGGTCAAACAAGAACAACTTATTAATTATATTATTCTGAGTTAATTTCACCTTAATCATGCTGTATTTGTTGCTTCATTTTACGTCACTACTTTCTCTCGTAACATTCTTGTACAAAACAGTATTTTTGTTCTTATAAAACTTGGTTTTTAATTTATTCCGCAAGAATGTTATTTTATAGTATTTGTAAGAGACTTTCGTTAATAAAATCTAGTACTTAGTTTCTATTGTAAAAAATAATTACATGAAAATAATAAGGTTATAATTTATGTAACATTCTTTTATGAATTTTTCTTTTCTGAAATTGGGAATTTAACAATCTAAATACTTTGTGTCATTCCTCTGGGAGTTTTAATATTTGAATTTCTCAGCGCTTTTTCCACAGAACATAGTGTAAATAAAAGGGGGTGATAATGATCCTGGAGTCGTTTAAGCGCGACCCGGAGTATAAATGCAGAGCAAACCGTTTAAGCTCACATGCGTTTCGTTTGCATAAGCTGGCACATACATTCCTGCCTACGTATAAGAACTCCAGTTCAAACTTGTTTCCCTTCCGTGTAAACAATTATTTTTTATCAATTTTACAACTCCAAACTACGTACCCTGTTTAGAACATTATACCTATATAGCAAAATGTTTAAATATAATAACTCAGACAAATTTTTTTTTCATCAGAGATTTCTCATCAATAATTTAAAATATTCTTTGCAGAAGCATTTCCTCTGCTTACTGTTGTATTAAACAAATTATTCTAAATTAAACAATTTTTTTTGTGAGAATCTTTGAAGAAAAAACAATTCGTCTGAAGTAGACATCTGAAACTTCAACCCATTCACAAAAATTGTTTATTGTATTTCGGTATAATCAATTTGCAGCTCTGCAAATATTTCAACGACAAGTTCTAAGGAATGTCTGGTCTTTAATAATGTCAGCAAATTTCTCACTCCACATACAGGTCTTAATTGATTCATTAAACATTTGAAAATATCTCTAGAATTATAATGCGAATTTTTTTATCTTTTTTTTTGTTGATAAATGTATAATTTTTTCATTAGAATTCAAATTTTATAAAGTAAGTCGTGAAGCCTAGTGGTCTGCAGGGGTCAAGTATTATTATAGTTACCTCGGCAATTGCTATAAATCATAGCTTCTGTCTTTCTCATTCCCCTGTAAGGTTTAGTTTAGACTTCATGGAGACGAGAAGATTTTACCGAGGTTCTATAAATCTACCTTGTCACAAGCACGTTATCCATCCAAGAAAAATTTCTCGACGAAATAGCTTGCAACGAGACACTTAAGTCCACTTTAAGAGCCTGGTGATATTTTTAGAAAAGGTTTCACACCTTTTACACCTGCCACCTGACACTTTTCTATAACTGTTTTTCTTCTAGAAAAATTCTATTCAGTCACACTTATTTGGTACCACATTTTTTAGTACATTTCTTTTACCTAAGAATTCTATTACAAGAATGGTAATACAAAATTTAACAGACTTAAAACTCTTTTAAGTCTAAGAACAATCTTTCTGTAGAGTTTTAATGAAAAGAAAATGTTAGCTTATTGTGTTTTTTGAAGCAAATATTAATGAGAACGAATTTTTGTGTTTTTAGGTCGGTGACAGAGGATGGGAGGTCCACCACGTTACGGTGACCAGGGTACCCGGATACGGCTTTGGAATAGCCGTCTCCGGAGGTCGTGACAATCCACATTTCACCAACGGTGATCCTGCAATAGCGATTTCCGACGTGCTTAAAGCAGGACCAGCTGAAGGCAAACTGCAGTGAGTATTTATATTTAATCGTAAACCACCACACCTTCATTCACCTTTATTCAACTTTAATCGCTCTTCTTAGTAAACAATGCCATAAAAGTCCCTTAAAAACTTTAATAGAAAAAATTATTTCCATTACTCAAAGGAGAAAAAAACGTAATAATAACTAAGCTTTAGGTGAAAAATTAGAATTATCAATTAAAGTGAAATGTTTTAAAATTGTAAATTGATGAAATAGAAATTAGGATTACAGTTTATTCTAAACTAGACACGTGAACTGTCATTATTATACGTCAATGAACATAAATTAAGTCCAGGTTGACTGACCTCTCGTTAAATTTGCACAGTAATTCTCAAGAGATTTATTAGACGATATAACTTTCTGATTGGGTGATAATAGTAAAAACACACTGTAAAAGAGTTTAAATCAGTGACCACAATGGAACCACCTGAAAGGATCTAGGATAACTCTCAAGGTGGATTATCCGTTTAAAAATAGTTTTATTACATCTAAAATAACATTTCGTTCATAAAATTTAATGAATACTCTTGATTCTCAATTTAAAATCACGTAAATTCAAGCTCTCTGCAGAGGAAAGTTCTAATTACATATGTAATATTTCGAAAAGGCTCGGATCACTATAAGGAGGTGATGACATAGATACAAACTAAGAAGCACAAGAAATCGTGTTGAAGAATATGCAATGAGCCTTGGTAATACGCAAATTGAAAATTTTACTTTTAAATTATTTTAGAAGGATAGAGTTTATTTTTATTATTTTCAGTGATTTACATTTACTGTTTGTGTGATTTCATCAGTTAATAATTAACTCTCAGTTTCGTGTAGGGTACTATTGTTTTTAGAATATGTTTTTAATTCTTTAGTTACAATAATTTTTATATGAAAGCCTAATAGGTTTTATAGTTTAAGTATTTCCTTTCTGTCTGAGTTCTTGGAGAGGATCACGATTATAGCCTTGATTATAGACCATCGATATAATAATGGTAATGATTAATAATAACGATCAGTGTGATATGGGTCTCTGGACTAGTCTGACCTCGATTTACTTCATTCGACGAGGAATGCCAACAAGGTTTATTACCTGTACAAGACATGGAATAGTATAGTTACGTTTCAAAAGATAATCATCGTCCAGTATACCTCACATTGAAAGATAATGTTTTACCAGCCTTATGCTTATTACTCCACGACGTAGAGAGTAAGTCTTGAGGGCTACAATATAGCACATGAACACTTTTCATAAAAGTTGTATCACAAATCACAAAATTAAGCATGTTTTTATGCAGGAAAAATACAAATTAAAATTTTTAATATATATGAGGGAGTAGAAAAAACCTTTTTATTTTAAACTGAAATGAATTGCTAGTTAATCATAAAGAGTTATTTTTAAACAAATTTCTTTTCGATAAAAAGCTTACTGTATTTAAATTTCTGGAATAATAGGAGCACGGATAAAAACATGCGGAAGTCACTTACGTAAGCTCTTGCACATTTTACTTGAAGGAAACCCTCCTTGTGAGTTAAGACGATGTGTCCCAAGCAACATGCACTGAAATATTTTAATCCCTTTAGTTGGAAACAGGCTTTAGTGCATACTTGTAATTACTGTAAATTTCTTACTCTTAAAGAAAGAAGTAATGTATAATAAAATAAAATTATAGTTGCATTTTTTAAGAAGTTGTAATTATAATAATGTAGAAATTCAAATATTTGAACTGGTGGTATTTTACTTTGAGTTCCTTGTATCTCACGTTTTCACCTACATTCCACGTAATTTTTCTATTTTACTTGTTTATTCAACTTTTATCATGGAAATCTTTTTAAAATTTCAGAGTGAATGATCGCATTATTTCTGCAAATGGAGTTTCTCTTGAAGGTGCAGATTATGGAGCAGCAGTTCGAGTTCTTAGGGATTCCGGATCCACCGTTTTATTGATAGTCAAGAGAAGAGCCTCTTCAAACTCTCCAGGTTCTCCTGGTAATGCGGCACCTCAAACTCATCGACTAACCTTGACCAGGAGCAATAAGAAAGATGGTAAGCATTTTTCCACTATACAAAATGAAAGCTTATTCATTTAAAATTTTCTTCACTTATGTAGATAATAATCTAAAGGAATATATTGCTAATTAATCCTTTTTTCAGATTTTGGCATCGTTCTCGGATGTCGACTTTATGTTCGAGAGGTTACTCGTGAAGGGACGGGAGTTAAGCCCGGTGATGTTTTGACTCGAATTGGGGGTGTGGCTGCTGACAATATGAGTCTAAAGGAAGCCAAAAAACTTATGGAGCAGTGTAAAGACCGTTTGTCGATCGTAGTTACCAGGGAAGCTCCCTCAAACTCTCACTCGCATCAGCAAAGCAAAGGAGAAAGCGGTGATTACCTCTCCGGAGCGAGTTACAGTAGTCAAAACCTCTACGTTCCACCTCCAACAAGACAGCCTCTCGAAGATAAAAGCAATCTGGCTCCCAGGGGTAGATCGAGGGGCCCTTTGATGGACGTCTCTTTAAGTCAATTGGACTTGCCAGCGACCCCCACTGTTGATCCACCCAGACCTCCACCTCCAAGACCTGAAGGTTTGTTATAGAAATGTATAAAACAAATTTTAAAAAAATGACATTGAGGAATTAAAATATATTATATTTTTTTATTCCCTTTTATAGATTACTACAGTTCTAGAAGACAACTCTACGAGGAAGATCCTCTTATACAGAGAACGAAACAACCAATGTAAGTCTCAATAAACAGATTTGAGCTTGTAAATAGCTTGAGCTTATAAGTAATTTGTTTTAAAATCTGCTTTATATTATAGGCCGGATCCTCGGTTTATAACTTTCCAAAAAGAAGGTTCCGTTGGAGTTCGATTGACTGGAGGAAACGAAACTGGAGTTTTTGTTACAGCCGTTCAACCCGGAAGTCCTGCCTCCCTTCAGGGTTTACAGCCTGGAGATAAAATTCTGAAGGTGCTACTTTTTTCTTGAAACTTTTAATAGTGTGAATCTAACAATGTAAAAATATTCAGGATTTAAAATTAATGTAATATCTTCTTTAGGTGAATGATATGGACATGAAAGGCGTGACGAGGGAAGAAGCCGTACTCTTTTTACTCAGTCTGCAGGAACAAATTGATCTCATCGTTCAACACCGTCGGCAAGAATACGATCAAATTGTAGCCTCTGGTCGAGGGGATTCTTTCCATATAAAGTGAGTTTTTATTTTACTAAATATACTTCATTATGAATACAAATTTTATTTTCATGAAAAATTATTTTTTATTAGTTGAAGGGGTTTTCTATAATTTAATTTAAATTATATTTACATTATCATGTTATTTTTCAGAACACATTTTCATTATGAACAACCAGAAAAGGGTGAGATGAGTTTCCGAAGTGGAGATTTATTTCACGTTGTAGACACTTTGCACAACGGCGTTGTAGGTTCTTGGCAAGTTTTTCGGATAGGAAGAAACAATCAGGAAGTCCAAAAAGGAATTATCCCGAATAAAGCTCGGGCAAAAGAACTGGCTACTGCGCAATTTAACGCTACGAAAAAAGAATTAAGCGCGAGTGAAAGCAGAGGAAGCTTCTTCCGAAGAAGAAGAGGCAGTCATCGACGCTCCAAATCTCTCGGAAGAGTGAGTTTATTAAATTTATTAAGTCTTAAATTTTTAAACTAAATTCCTTACTATATGCATTTTTTTAAATCTTGTTTAGGACCACTGGGACGATGTAGTCTTTTCTGACAGCGTGAGCAAATTCTCAGCCTACGAACGCGTCGTTCTCAGACATCCTGGCTTCATAAGACCTGTCGTTTTATTCGGTCCCGTTGCCGATCTAGCCAGGGAAAAGTTACTCAAGGACTTCCCGGATAAATTCACTTCTCCTCGTAAGTTAAAAGTATTCCAATTTAAGAAGCACTCCACCATTTAAAATGTAAATCAATATCGTATAAATATAAATTTAAAAAAATGATTTTTTCACAGAAATGGAAAGCCAAATGGAAGAAACTGGTGGCAAAAGCTCAAAGACTTCCGGAATTATTCGTCTCAGTGCCATTCGAGAAGTTATGGACAGAGGAAAACACGCGCTCTTGGATATTACACCAAACGCTGTCGATCGTCTTAATTACGCTCAATTCTACCCTATCGTTATTTTCTTGAAAGCTGAAACCAAGCAAGTCATCAAAGAAATGCGAGCTGGTATTCCAAAGTACGTTTCTCTATAGTTTCTTCTCATATCCACTTAAAATTTTAAATCAACTTGAGCCATATCATTAAAAATATTCCTCTTCATAGATCGGCACACAAGAGTAGCAAAAAACTCTTAGAGCAGTGTCAAAAGCTTGACAAAATTTGGGGACATACATTCAGTGCAGTGATCACTCTAACCACGCCAGAATCCTGGTATAGAAAACTCAGAGAGTTGATCGATCGACAGCAACAAGGTCCTCTCTGGATGAGTCAGACAAAGGTAATTTCTGATTTCTTGCTTTTAAATTGGGATATGCACTTTTGTGCCATGCACAACTTGTAAAAAATCATCCGGACAATGCAGAAAATCCCTGGATCCAATAAAGGGCAGAAATTTGGTTCTTTCTCTGTTTTTATCAAATCGCTATTGTTGAAAAGTTTCCTAATGACACCTATGTGAATTTAAAGTAATTAAATACAGAGGGAGTAAAAATGACTTATAGCAGATAGATTTGTTTCGGAAATAGGGTAGATGATAGATCATGTCAATGTTTAAAAATAATTGTTTTTTAACTGTCGGGTGTTGGTTGTAGCCCATAGAAATGGTGTCGGATCTGTATCTCCCTCCGTATCATCCTTATCGGCCTCCAACGCCACCCGCTTCCTCCGATGCGAACAACTTTCGCGAGCAAAACAACAACAACAGCATAGCCCCCCCTCGACCACCTTCCCCCTCAATCACAATTTTACCTCAACTACCTCAACCCCAACAATCAAATGTCATTCATGAGCAATTCTTCGGCTACATATAAATTCCTACCCTGCCTTCGGTGTTGTCCGCTGCTTTAGATTCTAGTTCCTCTATCGTAAGTTTCCAATTCAAGAATAAACATTGAAACTTCAAAATATAATATTAATCCGTAACGGAAAAATCCATTTTTTATTTTTATTCTTGACATTAGAAACCGAAAGAAATAATCAAAATCATATCGCATGACTTTCAAAATATTTTTAATCTCTCTCACTGCACGTTTATCTTATTGCATTTCTTTTATTAAATTTTCTATGTTGTCTATTGCATGTTTTAATGTTTTTGTTAATCGTTATTAATGATCAATTGTTAATACACTAACTCGGTGCTACTTTTTTAATCATCGCTAGAGTAAGATTCATTATACGTTAACATTAGAGAACTAATTCTACTAATTAAGCTGGAATAAAGTAAAAACGCAACTAGTCTTATCTGAAAGCTTTTAACTGTTTTGCATCTCTTGGCAAACTGACAATCTACATCACGTAACAATCATTAATGTGGAGTCCCGTGTTTTCTGTGAGCGTAGCCGGAAGAGGCCCTCTCGGATGACTTCCTGTTCCCGATGACTTCACGCCTCTCCTACGCATCCTCCCCGGAGAGCGATCTGGAATTAAGCCCCGCACCTCCCCTTCCTGGCGCTTTGGGGCCACCCTCACGCCTGAAGAGTAGCTCAGATCCCAGCATCGCTACGCAGGATGACGCCGTTGCACCTCCGCCGTATACCACCAGCTATCAGGTACGTTTCGTTGCTTTATTAAGTGTAATAATATAAAAGGGGAACGAACATAATATGTATATAAATTAAAAAGATTTTAAAGACAACTATTTTCAAAACATAATTAAACATTTTGTAGGCGAATGATATTATTTTTCACATTAGATCATTAGATACAGATCATTAGATTATTATCTGAATTCTAGGCATTTGAACAACAGAAGAGAAGGTCTCAAGGAGGAGTAGGAGACAGTAAATACGGATTTTCATTGCCAGGACAGGGTGGGAATCCTCCACCAATGCCTTCCCAATACCCTGGTGGTCCGCCTCAACCTCGATCTCCTCATCAAGGACCTCCTGATCTTCCGCCTCGTGTCGATAGAAATGCCAAACCGACTACCACTCAGACTCCTCGAGGAACCCTTGGTCGTTCAGCTCAGGAGAGACTTATCAATAAGACTGATTCGGTCCTGGACATGGGGAACTACATCAACGCAACACCCCATAGGGCGAACACCACTTCCTCTCTAGAAAGGCCTCAACCAAAATCGGTATAATCAAAAAAATCTACCAATAAAACCTAAATTTCAGTTCTCAGGAACGTTATTTAATCAGACTAACATATTTTTTTTTCAATTTTAGGGTAGCTACGACAGCATGTCTTCCTATGATTCATATAATAACACCAATGGAAATACAGTTTACCCCATGCCAGGCCTAAACACGTCAACAGGACGACTGGGACCAAACGTTCCTGACGATTTGAAGAGCGGCCTTTCGGTTTCAAAGCCTCACGATCCTTATAGATTTACGAGATCTACCGCCCAACCAATTCCTGCACAGGATCCTCAAATTAGGACAGACTATGCCAAATACAGGTAAAGGCAATAAGCACTTTTCGTGGTCCTGATGAATTTTTAAAAATGTTATATCTTCATTAAATTAAATAATTTTCTGTTCATTAATTCTTAATTGACTCGAGACCATTTTTTTAACAGGGTGGTGGCACATAAGCCTCGACCATTGCGCAGAGCTTGTAGAATTTACGTTTCCAAACGCGATACTTTAGTTTGAGATTTGAAATTTTGTAATAATTTGTCATTTGTCCAATTCCATGTCCTATTCCTGCATGAATACCTAATATTAGGCACCCGAGTATGCTAGACATTTTGCTTTGTATATTGTAGTCGAACGGACAACTACAAACCAGTTCCGCCTCCGCAAGGAAAACCAGGTGGAACCTACAAACCCGTACCTCCACCGAAGCCCAAGAATTACAGACCGCCACAACAGCAGCCGATTATTCAAGACGAGAATGGCGGAACTAATCTGTATCAGCACGCGAAAAGCTACTCGATTGCTACATCGCATGTGCACAATGGGGTGAGAATATAAGCTTAATTCAGAATTAGATCGATAAGTGTCATATAGCTATTTACAGGCTCCCCGAGTTTATATGATTTTCAACATAACGCTTTCAAATTAAAACGAGACTTTAAATTTTACAATACCCTAATTTATGTTAAAGAAAATTTGAAAGCCCTTTGGATTTGAAAACATTCTAATCAGATTTAAAACTCTGTTTAATTAAAACATTCTTTTAAGATTAAGACGTATGGGATTTAAATTAAAAGTCAAATTCTTTCAGACGGAAAATGGGGGTAATGTGCAGCGAAACAGTGGCCAATATTATTACAACATTCCACCCCCTAATCGAGGCAACGATTATTCGATGAACTCGAATCACACTCACAATCATGCCTCCCCGCCATCTCATAGTTACAGTCTCAGTCACTCGCATCCGCACTCCAGTCCTCCGATGACGACCCACTCTCACAGCAACAGTGCTGGCCAAATTGGAATGGGACACAATCGCAATAATGTAAACCACAATGGCCATAGTCACAGCAACAGCCATGGGGGTAATAATGGTGGTCAAAATTCAAATGCTGCAAATTCAGGACATAACAGAGAACCTAGCGGATTAGACTTGGCAGGAAGCAGAGAACAACGGGGCAGTGCCTTTGAACTTTATCGAAAGCCTCTGCAACATCACAACATGAGGTAATGTAAAACAAGCGTCCATGTGTATATATGAAAAGTGTTTAAATATTTAATATGATAAGTGAAGGACAAATTTCTGCTATAATCTAAAATTGCAAATTAAAATCTGGATCTAAAGTTGTGAACTAATCATGGGGTATGTTAGTTCTGTAATCGATATATACCGATTGCAGAAGTTACGTACCCTGGGAACTAATTTAATTCTGAGCCTATCTAATGAAAATTAAGAAATTGGTGGAAAGGACATAAAAACCTGCAAAAAACTAACTGAGGGGTGATGGTTAGTCATAGGTCGATGGGGAAGGCACGAGGAGTGTTTGGTAACGACGGTGGTGTTTTGGAAGGTCCAGGAGGCGTCTCTTTGACAATACCTCCTGGTGCCATTCCCTCTGACACTTATCAAGAGATCTACTTCACAATAACTGCTGCTAATGCTGTAGAGTCGCGTAGTAATTCTCGTGGCCATTGGTCTTTGATCTCTCCTCCTATGCACCATGGTGAGCTCACTCTTTTCGAATCACGGTGGTGGATTTGAGAGAATCTGGTGACAAAATTTCATTAAAGTCTCTCCGACTTAATTTGAATCATCAAGATACATAATTTTGCACGCAAAATAGTTTTTAATAATATTTATATAATGTTTATAACTCCTTATAATAACTATTTATTTTTGTAACAGGTGAGCAGATGCTTAGCCCTTTGGTTGAGTGTGGACCACGAGGTCTGGAGTTTCGAAAAACGGTTGAACTAAAAGTTCCTCACAACGCAACTCCCGCACATCGTCTGGCTTTAAAAGCCACTGACACTGAAGATCGAAAAAATGCGGATTGGTTAGACGTTAAATTGCCGGATCCTTCTTCGGATCACGTCATCGTAAAGCTAGATCACTTCTAAAGTAGATCCTTTTCCTCCCTGAAGGGATCATTAATCGATAGAATGAAGCATACTAGGAAGATATTTTTTTTAATTCTCTGTGAGAATTTATAATACTGTGTTGAAACCGAAATACTTGAAATGAGTATAATTTCTCGAGCCAATTATGTGTCTTGAGTTTTATATTTTTGTGCGGCCGTTCGCAAGCGAGAGGCAAGTAAGGCTGAGATACCAAATGAGCGAAATTGTCGTTCTACTTTCCCAAGTACGATGATTCGCTCCGCATTTATTGTAAACCGAGTCTTGCTCGCGAAACTTATTATATTTTCTCAATCAGTCAAACGTCAGGACGTCGATTATAAATAGCCTAATGATACGATTATTGTGATTTTTTTTACTTTCGCGAGGTTTTTTCGTACCAGTAACGTTTAAGAAGGCGACGTTTGTCAAGATTTATTTACGCTGCAATTATTAGCGATAACCAACGATCTGCGACTCCACTGATCGATTCTCCCATTTTGGGAATTTCCGTTTCCTTGGTACATAATGTTCTTATGATTTCTTCGACGAGATTTTTAATTAATTAACAATTAATTGTTACCCTGTTTACATTCGCCGAGGAGTTTCCGTTCAGAGTTGCACCTTGTAATAAAAATTGTACAGCACTAGAATAATCCGCAGATCGTTCGTTTCTTCAAGCGATTTTATGGGTAATGAATAAAATTGCGTATGCTTAAATTTATTGCAAATTTCTATACTATATTATATGAAAAGCTCAATTGTTAATTATTAGCAAGAATAATCTGTAATAAAAGTGTTGAATCTCTATACTACACCACGAATTACTGAATAAAGAACGTTTTCATTGTTGATGAATGATATTGTTTTATTTCAATTTTATCTCACTAATTTTTACATTGCCTATATTTTTAGATAATTTATTAATTATATAAACAGAATTATATCAACATAAAAATAAACATTATAACTGATTATAATACACATTTAAAAAAAATTGTATTGTAAATCTTTAAAATCCGATCGGCTTTCTTCTTTTTACTTATTTAATTATTTTGATTAATGCAATTAATATGTTTTATGGAATTTTCTGCATTTCATAGTTTCATAAAATTAAATTGTTTACAATAAATTGCATTTTACAGGTCTTTTATTACTATTTTTATATTCTCTTCGATAATAAATTTGAATCTCCCGCCTTATTTCACTAAAAATCCCAACATGGCGGTTCAGTCAGATTCAGTCTTCAACG
>JAUESI010000007.1:4948793-4995412 GCA_032275145.1 Synergus laeviventris | reverse complement strand
ATCAAATTTTGCCACAGGACTTTTCTGTTTCTTTTTTTGTGCTCTATCACACATTACCGGGATGACCATAGGTGGTGGGACACCCTGTATATATATATATATATATATATACATATATATATATATATATATATATATGTATATGTTGGAGTTGCGCAAAAATTTACATTTTGTAATTTTCAATGGGCGACTTCGCCAAATTATTCTTTACAAGAAAAAAAAACATACGTATTTTTTTATTAAAAAAAAATCATATTTAGTACTCAGTCAATCAAGTTTTTTGTCTTATGAACTTAACACGTAAAATGTGTACGTTATTTATTTTCTCAATTTTGGACTAGAAATTATAATTCAATTTATTTAAGCTTTTATATACTCATTCTCTCACCAGTGAAGATTCATTTTATTCAATTTTTTTGCCCTAAAAAGTTTAAAGGAAAACTTAGGCGTATCAAGAATTGCACAAAATCGCAATATTTGAAGATTCTTAGCGTGCCTTAAATACCCTTGTTTTACTTGAAATTTTTCAAAAAATATATTTGAGAATATTGGTAAACTAATTTATAGAAATAATAAATAATATAATAAATATTTAACTTACATATAAAAAACAATAGGAAAAGTTGAGTAAAAATGAGAAATTTTGTTTTAAAAGGGACCTTAAAGTTTTCCGATGTAAGATTTATGATAGCCACAATAAACTTTAACTTTCCTTTCGAGCTTCAGCACTTGGGTATCACCGGTAAACAGGATTGAATGCTGCAGTAATAAACATAAAAGCCTTAAATTCAGTATGCGATATGAACCTTAAGGCAACTCTATAGAGTTTCTCTACTTTTAGTCTTACAATAAAATACAAATTAAATAGTTTTGACTGAATACTAAAAATGTTTTTTTTTTAATAAAAAAATACGTATATTTTTTTTCTTGTAAAAGATGAAGTCTCCCATTGAAAATTACAAAATGTAAATCTTTGGGCCACTCTAATATATATATATATACATGTACAAATTAATTCGTTTTTTTTCTATTTGAAAGGAAAACTCGAACCATGGAATCCATTCCTCTTTTCTTGTATTTCTTTGCAATACCTAATTTTTCTAAGGATGTAATGTTTTGTACCACAATCTATTATCACTGCTGAGAAAATTGCTCGAAATGAATCATAAGTACTAAAAAAGAAATACACTATTGATATTAATTTCCAAAGGCTCTTTCGCACGATGTTTTGTTCTCAGATATCCATTGTCATATAAATTTAAAGACATTTCTGTTTAGACGATTAAAGAAATTTAAAAATGCATTTTATATTGTAATAAATATTGTAACAAGAAGACTATAGTAAATTTTATTATAAAAAATGCCACTGCGTAAGAGACGTGATCAGGTAGAATTTCTCTATTATCTTGTACAATGTACGTTCGCACTCATACAGATCCCATTCAATGTTAGTGTTTAATCTCTATATAATAGTTATTTCGTAGCGCTCATTAAATGATTGATCGCAGTTTGAGCTTTGCAGTGACTTAATATACTTTCTGGGAAGAAAGTCTTTAAAAAAAAGGTCAAAAATAAAATAGTTGTTTTGTAAGAGGAACGCACGTTGATAAGGCGTATGTACATAAAATTACAACTATCACGAAATGCTAGGTGGGTGAATTTTCGCGATTAATTGTCAATAGAAATTTAAGGTTCTGGCATCACTTTTAATCGGTCAAATGCTGATTTTTCCAGTGATTCTCGGTGATTGGGATGTGCAATCTGGATTAAAGCATGTGCTCGTTGTTGTAAAGTTTTGCCGAAAAGACTTGCTATTCCGTGTTCTGTGACGACGTATCGAACATGAGCTCTTGATGTGACGACTCCCGCTCCTGGGAAAGTTAAATTAGAATTAAAGATTACAGAAATATTATTGATTAAATTATTTGGTATTTACGAGAGCCTTACCTAAATTCAACACAGGTTGAATTTTGCTAGCTCCTTTGTTCGTCGTCGATCTGAGAGCGATGATTGGTTTTCCACAACCATCCTCGCTCATCGCAGATCCGAAAATAAAATCTAATTGTCCTCCGAAACCAGAGTACATCCTCGTTCCGATACTGTCTGAGCAAATTTGTCCTGTGATATCAACTTCGATACAAGAATTAATGGCTGTCATTTTTGGTTGCTGGGCCACCACTCTAGGGTCGTTTACGTAGTCCACTCTCAACATTTCTGAAAAATAATTTATTGACGTTAATTAGCCAGTCCTTGATTTCATTATCTAAAATATGGTAAACGAAATGATCTTTACCAGAAAAATTGAAACATACCGATGAAGGGATTATTATCCATAAAGCTGTAGAGTTTTTGCGTTCCAACGCAGAAGGACCCAACGATTCTTCCTTGGTGAACCTTCTTTTTACTATTCGTAATACACCCTAGGTTAACGAGATCTACAACACCATCGCTGAACATTTCACTATGGACTCCCAAGTCCTTATGATTCTTTAACTGTGAAAGGACAGCATCTGGTATGCTTCCGATTCCAAGCTGCAGCGTAGCTCCATCCACTACAAGGTTTTCTGCGATATGTTTTCCAATCATCTGTTCTTCTTTACTGGGTTCCTTAACACCATGAGAAGGAAGTGGATTATCGTGACACACAGCGAAATCCAGATGACTTTTATGGATTAATGCATCACCAAAGGTCCTCGGCATATGCTTATTTACTTGTGCTAGAAGAAATCAAATTTTCATCAAATTTTTATTCAGAATACTACATTGATTACAATTTAAATCAATTGCAGTTTTTTCTCCTTTACCTACAATGACTTTGGAATGAATTACGGCAGACCTAACACTGTCGACACTGGTACCAAGAGAACAATATCCCATTTCATCAGGAGGAGAAACGTGAATGAGAGCAATGTCTGGTTTTACGATTCCTTCATTGAACAGCTTTGGGATTTCGTGTAAGAAAATCGGAATGCAATCAGCTCTTCCGTCATTCACAGCCGGTCTCACGTTGCCACCGATGAATAAGCTGATGGACTTGAAGTGTTCTGGATATCACGAAACCGTCTTACTTTAAATTAAAAGATCGAGAAAGTCACTGCAATCGCTAGGAGTATAGCCGATTGTTTGTTTAATCATCGAAAATGCGTTTGACTCTTTCATAAATACTTGTTTTTGAATTTAAACTCTCTTATACGTTCATGAAAACATAATTTATATCTTTACCTAAATTTCAAAAAAGCTTGATAATGAATAAGAAATAATAATTTTTTGAATCATGAGTTTCCATTATTCGAATAAAGACTTATTTTTTGCATTTACGTGATTGATTTGCTAGTGAGGATTATGAACACTTACTTGCATTTTCGGGCTTAGCAAAAATGGCTTCACCCTCGAGGTGCATGTGGTATAATTTAACATTTCTAAGATCACAGGATTTTCCGACTTCCGTCAAACCTCTGAGAAGTTCAACTGGTGTTGCTGCTGCTCCCTGAACATAGATTTTTTGATCTGAAAAAACAAAAAAGACGGAAATGATGATTCGGTAACATATTATTCAATTTAGTTATTGACCTAGAAAATAGGAAGCCAAACTAGCAATACATTCCATAAGTCAATGACGTAATTTCATCACAATAAGAAAGCTGTTCGATTTGCAATGGGGTTGGATGTAACGAACCTTCTTTCTTGTTCAAATCATTATAATAAGATTAATATAACTTCCAGAAACTTGTAATTTAATGGTTCTAAAATTTAAAAAATTCCAAATGGTAGTTCCTGAATTTATTAATTTTCATTTAAAAAACAGTTTCCACAATTTTATTCAAGACAAAGTATCTTTTATCATTATCAGGTACTTAAAAAAGCTGAGATTAATGTTACTAGATTGAGGTAGAGATTTATTTTTGGCTCGTACTTGACCCAAATCTGTCTCTAATGCTAATCCTCTTCACTATAAAAGTTTTCGCATTTTGCTTAGTATACTTTTTCTATGAAACTAACAAATAAGAATTACAAATATCTGTTCACTGATTTTCAAGATCTTGAACTATCGTCTTTCAAGTGTATTTATAGTTTGTAGGAGGCTAATGAAAGATTAATCGCTACGTAACTGGTTTGAATTACATAAATAACATGATGCTTTGTAACTAATACTCGAGAGATATTTTATGTTTCTTATATTTTGTATTGGCAAACAAGGGTAATATTTACAAAATATAGACTTAAAAAAGTTTGATCTAAATTAATAAGGTTTTATTTGATTTTTTTTTCAATTTATCTTTCGTCTTGAAGCTTGGTCAATTATAAACTCTTATAATAATCAGCAATTTAAAAATATGTATCATGTATTGTGAAAACAGAAATTTTTATCAGCAACTGCAGTGTAGATAGAATAAAGCAAAGAAAACAAAACTCCACTTTTACTTCGTAGAAGGAACCAATATTTTTAGAAATTTTTAAAAACATTTGTATAGGCTAGTTTATTTTATATGATTAATTCACATATAATATTAAACTTTTTCGTTATTGCAAAATGACTACAGTATTATTTAATATTGTTGATGAGAAGTTCGGAAAATAATATACTGAGATTCATGACTTCGATTTTATTGTTAGCTTCATCGGGGTTCTAAATAGCAACAACCTACATTTTCAATTTATTTTTACACATCCTATTTGTTTTCTAAAGTCATAAATAGAAGGTTATATATTTATTTTATGTTTGTTTAGTCGTAAATAGGACTGTAAATGTTTTATTTTTTACAAGTTAAATTAGTAATTACATTTAGTAAAAGGAGAAAGGTATCTTTAAAATTGCGGTAATGTATTTTAATTTTTTAGTTGATTGCTACTGTGTACGTGCTTCTATAAAATTTAAACATCAAATATCCGGATGAAGACACTTCAATTGATATTACTTTACATTCATTGTACGCAACATGAAGCTCATGAACAAAAAATAATTCAGCAATAATTTCAAAAATTACTCTACTATTGTTCATAATGACATAATTTAAGAATTAGTTAGTCTTCAATAGTCTAAGTTTTCATTAAGAAAAAAATATCTAAGAAACATTTAAGAAAAATTGTATTGACTGGAAATACTAAAACCTGTATTGCTAAATTCCTGTTTAATATATTCTTTTACTTCGAAACTTTAATGAAATGTTAATGTAATACAATTTTGCTAATTAAACACATAGTCCTCAGTCTACGTGGCTTTTGCGAATCAAATATCGAATTTTATAAATGCAAAACAAAAACAGCTGTCAAGTCCTTAATGGCAATATGAGAAAAATGGTTTCAACCATGCAAATATTCCATCTATTTACTCATAAATAAATAAATAAAAAACATTTTGCCTAGAAAACAGCATTGAGCAATTATTCACCCATTGCTTTTGTCTGCGCAAAATGTAAATTATTTATTTATTTACGAGTAAATAGCTGTAATATATATGATTAGAATATCACTTCTCCCACATACTTTGTAAGTCGCCTTATTATTTATAAAAAAAACTTGGTTTTCGAATTACTTGAATCGATCTAGAAACAGCTTTCTTGTTGAGAGAGATTATATTTGAACTTTAAAATAAAAAGATTTTTTGTTACTGGGGGAAAAAAATGAACTCTTTCAATATGAATCCACACAATTTTTTTTATCTTATCATTCATGTCTTATAATATCAAACTCGCAACTATATCCCCTTTTTCTAAAATAATAAGAGTAAAATGTAGGTCAGGTTCGTCGAACCTTGGCCTAAGGTTCGCGGATTAATCAATAATTCAAATACCATTTCTGTTCAGCACAAAAGTTGTGTAACCTCATCGCAACTTATCAATTTCTTGAAAAACAAAGACTTTGATCCAGAATCTTGATCCCTAAAACAAATCATCAAATAAGATGATTTATCAGCTTTATGTAGTAAACTTAATTCAAAAACCGGTTAATAGTATGATCGGATGTGAAGAGAATTTTTAACTGCGACGTCATCCTGATTACCTTGTTTACGAGAGAAAATAAGTCAATAAGGCTCTGCCACAAATGGGCTTTTGTCCCAAACAGACGCCCTTCTCTCTTGAATATATTTTTTTATTTTCCTGTCGAAAAATGAAAATTCTAAGAGATGATAACCTACCTGAGGTTAATCCAGCTTGTGTGACGGCTTCCTCGGAGGTTTTGACCCAGCAAGGTTCCTTGTCCGGAATGGGCATTCCGGGTTCGTTGACATAAGTGAAATAATTCTTGGAGGCGAGCACCCGGGTCGATCTGGATGCCGTCATAGCCTTAAAGGCTCTCGTCAAGCTGGTGATTTGTTTTAGAGCAGCCATTATTCCTGATTATTTCCACCTGTTAAAGGACCTTACTATTGTTTACTGTATATTTTTTATTTATTTTATTATTCACATACACCACATGCACGACACGCACTTCCACGTCTCTTGCAATTTCGCGCCTAAAGATTGGTAAAGATTCTTTTTTTTTTAATGGATGTGTCCACAGGAAATGACAGGAACTGGGGTGACGGCCTAATCTTTTTTTTGTAACCTTTAACCTCTAGAATGAGCTAAGGTTGTCACTTCACGTCTCTCGTTGTGATTGTGCCTTACACGTGGAAAAAAATTAAATCGGCAAGATTCGACAGGAAAGTGACACAAACAACAAAACAACAAGAAGCGATGATAAGCTTCACACTATATTGTCTCGACAGTTAATGGTCAATGCAGTCAACCTCAGGCTCAGCTCAGTCAAGTGAAGTCAACGTCTGCCTCTGCAATGTCTACAACTGCAACACTGCAAGACCAACTTGAACTAACTACACTGACTCATGAACTGGACTGAACTGAACTAATTGGAACCAATAAACTGACTCAACCGAAAAGTGACACAGTACAGATAACAGACTACAGAACTATACAGAAGAACAGAAGTTACAAACCTGGCAGGAGTAGACACTAGACTGGACTGGACGTCCTGAACACAAACTAAACTGATTGCAAAGTGCAAACTGATTACTGATTTACTGACTCACTTATACCAAAGATAATTTGCTTATACCCTCACTGCCTCAGCTCCCCAGTGATCCCAGCCTCACTCTGCTACTACCGTTACTGATCTGACTGCGCATTGCGATTGACAAAATTGAAAGTTTTGTGCGCATTTACCTCACTCCTCAAAGACGAATATAAATGTGGTATTGCCCTCAGTTTATTATTTAAGCACTAAAAACAAATTATACACATAGAGACCTTCAAAATTTTTGAGTATATTATTCTTTTGATAACATTTTTTCAAATTTAGAAGCTTTTTGAAATTTTTTATTTTGATATCGAATTTATAGAAGCAGAATAGAAGTAGATCCACTGTTTGCACATCACTGTACAGTGTACACAGGTGTTTTAATTATTATTTATAGGAATGTTGTCAATTCATAAATTGTATGATTGCTTTATATGTCTAGGATCCAAATTAAAATGTTTATAATATACATATTTTTTACATATTTTTTATTGATATTTAAAAAATAATTATAGATAAGAAATATATAGAGTTTGACACTAATATATAATAGTGTATTAATAAAGATTGTTTTTTTGGATAGCAAACCGGTCAGCTATTTTGGATATTTTGGTGTGATATTTTATAGTGACAAAAGGAATGCATTACCTCAAACATATGAGATCTCTCATGTGTATTCAATTATATCCAACGTTATATGTACGGTCTAAAGAGCAAAGTCCACTTCTATCAAGAATATGAAGGCAAAGTCGAAAAATAGAGTATATAGAGAAGATACTGTTTTTCAGAATATTTAAAAAGCATACAATGACTCATTTGAAAATATATCAAATTGATTTTCATTTATATCTAGAATTTAAAGGTAATTTTTGTATTCATTATTATTTTTTAATATTCTATGTGTTTTAAAATTTTTGTTATATAATTTGAATTTAAAATTTAATAATTGTGTCTAAATATTTAATTTTAAAAAAGTTAACAGTTGCAAATTGATGCTTTTAAAATAAAAAATAATTCATTTTTTTTAAACTTTATAATTCTTTTCCTAAATCTGTTTAACGTTCCCGCCATCACTATAGTCAAATGCCGACTCAAGTCAAATTCTTTCCTAAACTCGCCGTTAAAACCAATTTTAACTTCAACATGACTTTTTAAGATATGTTTTATTACTTTCAAAGCTAAAGTTAACTTTTCCCATCCCTTGAAATAAATTGTCAGACATATTTTGGCCACATCTAAACGAAAACTGACAGTGAAGTCGGAGCCACGTGATCGCACGTGCTTCATCTTCTGTCTCTTTTCTCAGTCAACTCAAATCACTTTCATTTCTTTTTCATTTTTAAGCCCTAATGACCAAAATTTTATTTCCTCATTAAATAAAAAATAACCACATCATGAAATTAAATTTATGTTTGTTCTTAAACTCAATGTATAATCAGTTTAAATTATTGATTTTAACTCAGGGACGATATTTCTTGATATTTCCCTTCACCTTATTTCATCTTGTCATCTCTCTTCATTGGCGCAGTGGCAATGTAATTAAACGCGCAGGCCGCAGGGTTCCTGCCTGCTTTCTGCTGTTCGGTAAGGTTTTGTGGAGACGATAGAAGAGGACTACGAACGGTTATCACAAATTTGACAAAATGTTTGCTAATACCATCGGGAGTCGGCAAGCCGCTCAGGAACACGTTCTCGCCGTGTCTAGGGACTTTGTCGCACAACCTCGACTCGGTAAGTAAAAACCTACTCCTAAAACTCTCAGGAAAAATCAAAATTCTCTGGGCTTGACAGAGATTGCTTGCCAGTGGGCGTAGCATTTGATCGATCTGCAACTGGGTCAGCTGATTGTTGAATTACTTGCTTTTTGAGAATTTTAATGCACCGACAGTTATTTTTCTAGTTAGATACTCCCTTGGGGATTACGTTATAAACGATTTCTTCAAGGAAAAACTTGAAAAACTGAAAAGTCGTGAGATCACAGCTCGTTGCTTGTGTGTCATGTGACTGCAGACGACGTCGTACCACGGGACGATTTTCGGGTTTTAAACTTTTGTAGTTTTGTACACTTGTATGAAATTCAGAATATTACTGATTTTGAGGGTAATTTTTGTTAATTTTTATAATTGCCTAGTATTTTTATTAATTTTTTTGCCATTTTTAATGTGGAAGATAACAAAATTATGCCTGAGTGTCAACAATGAAAAGTTCACGTGAATATGCGGGCGTTACCCTTTTCGTTTGTTTTTTTAATTATTCGTTATTTAAATTGGGAAATGTTTTGGCAATTAGGAAGATAATTGTTTGTAATTTTTATCACATTTTTCTTTTCGTGAAAAAAAATTGGAAGATAGAATGAAAGTTTTTAGAATTTGGAGTAGTTCTATTAATTTTTGTATTTATTTACTGGGAAGTTAAAAAGAATAGACAAAAAAGATTTTAAAAGCTGTTTAGTAGAAATTTAATTGATAACATCAAGTGTCTATCAAGTACTTTGTGCACCAAACTCTAACCTTTTTCGTTTTAAAGCTTATTAAACTTAAAACTCCATCTTCATACTTTACAATAAGATCAATTATCACCTAGCTCTCTTACCTGCTGTCTCAATCCTCATACAAACTTTGTCTCAGGAACTGTTCTAGAAATTTAACTTAATAATGAGCAGTGTACTGTATACTACATAATATACTATTTAGATTATCAAGTTTTAAAAGAATATTTTAGAATTCCATTTCCTAAAATTGAGAATATTTAATTACAACAAAAGTAAAATCAACTCAAATTAATAATACGAATGTTTTTTGCAGTCTATAAAACTGTATCTGGAGTCAACGGACCCCTGGTAATTCTGGACGACGTTAAGTTCCCCAAGTTCGCCGAAATTGTTCAGCTGAGACTCGCCGATGGCTCCATACGTTCAGGACAGGTTCTTGAAGTCTCCGGCTCAAAAGCTGTCGTCCAAGTCTTCGAAGGCACCTCAGGAATCGATGCCAAAAATACTCATTGCGAGTTCACCGGAGACATTCTCCGTACTCCTGTTTCCGAAGACATGTTGGGTCGTGTCTTTAACGGATCAGGAAAACCAATCGACAAAGGTCCTCCAATCCTCGCTGAAGATTTCTTGGACATCCAGGGTCAGCCCATCAATCCCTGGTCTCGTATTTATCCCGAGGAAATGATCCAGACTGGTATTTCTGCCATCGATGTCATGAACTCCATCGCTCGTGGTCAGAAGATCCCTATTTTCTCTGCAGCTGGTCTGCCTCACAACGAGGTACTTTTTTATTATCACTTTGATTGATTTCCATTCATTTACCTTATTTAATTCTTAATTTTTCTCTTGCAGATTGCTGCTCAAATCTGTCGTCAAGCTGGTCTTGTCAAGACACCTGGAAAATCTGTCCTGGACTCTCACGAAGATAACTTCGCCATCGTTTTCGCGGCTATGGGAGTAAATATGGAAACTGCCCGTTTCTTCAAGCAAGATTTCGAAGAAAATGGTTCCATGGAGAACGTGTGTCTCTTCTTAAATCTGGCCAACGATCCCACCATTGAACGTATTATCACTCCTCGTCTGGCTTTAACAGCTGCTGAATTCTTGGCTTACCAGTGCGAAAAGCACGTCCTTGTCATTCTCACAGACATGTCCTCTTATGCTGAAGCTCTTCGTGAAGTCTCCGCTGCCCGTGAGGAAGTACCCGGACGTCGTGGTTTCCCAGGTTACATGTACACGGATTTGGCCACTATTTACGAACGGGCTGGGCGAGTTGAAGGACGAAATGGATCCATCACACAGATCCCAATTTTGACTATGCCTAACGACGATATCACTCATCCTATTCCCGATTTGACTGGATATATTACTGAGGGACAAATCTACGTTGATCGTCAACTCCACAATAGACAGATTTACCCACCTGTTAATGTCTTGCCGTCTTTGTCTCGTTTGATGAAGTCTGCCATTGGTGAAGGCATGACACGTAAAGACCATTCCGACGTTTCGAATCAGCTCGTAAGTTGATTTATTTTTATTATCAAAATTCTAGACTGATGAATAATTGTAATTGAAAACTTTTTTAATTTTCCAGTACGCATGTTACGCTATCGGCAAGGACGTTCAGGCCATGAAGGCCGTCGTAGGAGAGGAAGCTTTGACGCCTGACGATCTGCTCTACCTTGAGTTCCTCTCGAAATTCGAAAAGAATTTCATTTCGCAAGGAAGCTACGAAAACCGTACAGTCTTCGAGTCCCTTGATATCGGATGGCAACTCCTCCGTATCTTCCCCAAAGAAATGTTGAAGAGAATTCCAGCCACCACTCTCGCAGAATTCTATCCCAGGGACTCTCGTCATTAATCTACTTTAATATCACTTTAGTTCTTGTCATTTGAGAAATAGAATAATTTGAGAGTAAGATCATCTTCGTCTAAGACTAAAGTTTTATTGAAAATACATTGAAACTAGTAGAGGATGAATCGTTCTTGCCTTCTGCGTTTCGATTTTTATGGCAAAATATGAAAATCTCTATGTAAAAATACATATTATAGCTTCTGTGAACGAAACGCAGTTGGACAAAGAACCAAGTGACATGATTGGAATTTTTAATTGTAAAATTTAAACTTAAAATTATAGCTGCTGAATACGTTTACTGTTTGTTTTAATATTCTAATAGACAAAATTAGGAGCAAGGACGAGAGAAGATTTATGGTCAAAATGCTATCACATTTAACAAATTGGAAAAGGTGATATTAGTTAGCAAGCGCACTCTTTCCTGTTAAGTGTTCGTTTCGTCGGAAAGTTCGTATTTTATTAAAAATGAATTTAAATTCGAGTCTGGAGCACGGGACTTTCATAGAAGTTTCAGCAACACCAAGGCCATATGTGATTTGTCATCCTCTGCTGATTCATTTCTTCGTTGATAGTCCCTTGCAAATTTGATTTCGTTAATTGAAATCGTAAAACTGTAAATTTTAATATCTGAGTCAGTATTATGATCGAAAAAGCAAGTGCGTTAAACTTTTGTTTCAACATGAGCATCCCACATTCCAAAAACAAGTGTTTATTTATGAGATAAACATCCTTCCCTTCTTAAAAAACGTCGCCAACATCCACGTGTAAAGTTTCTTTTCTCTTGGAAATGTACTAGAATCATCGGAAATACATTTTCTATGAACGTTACTGTAAATTTTAGAGGTAGTGAATAATGAAATGCTTGCTTGATTTCGGAGAAAATTATTTGGATTTATTCGAATAGTTAACATTATTGCAATGCCTACTTGAGAGATTCCGAAGCAATCATTGTTATTAAATGTCAGTGTGTAATTAATTCTAAAGTTAAACATTGCAATTCTTTTAGTGTTATACAAAGATAAATGTACCATAACTGTATAAAAGAAGTCTATGAAAGTAAATATTTTTCTTCATTTTTTTTTGCTTTTCTTTTACCGTCATAGAAAATTTATATATCTTTATCCTACAATAGTTTTCGCTAATACAACTCTTTTGCACAAGTGCCGTTATATCATGTTTAATAATTCCTATCGTGTAAAATTGTTGACAGTTTTTGAAATACAGTGTAATAACAAGCGTTGAAAAGCGAACTGAGAATTATTTCATTATTCTCTCCACCTCGATCATTAAGAAGTATTGTTTTTCTTTGAGAAGAAACATTTCATTAAACAAAAATACAGATTCTATTTTGTTTAATTTTTTTAAGTAATCTGAACGTATATATGATTAATTATTAGAGGATTGATTTGAAATCTATTTGAGACTTCATTTTTGGAAGCAGTTTTGAGTAGCAGCAGAGCAGCAGAATAATTGATTAAAAATAAGGAATATTTGTATCAATTTGTAATTCAAAATTTACCGCGTGAATTCTCATATTTAAATTAGACCAATCAGGTGAATATCTTCACTTCAGTCTCTAATGGCAGCGGCGGCAGCGCCTAGAGATGATATATTTTTTTATCAAGGATGTTTCGATTTCATATTCTGATTGTATATTGATAATCATTAATTAAATTGTATGTGAAGTGTAATTACTGATGAACTAATAGAAGATATCATAATCAGAGAGTTCGAAGGTAATTGATTATTTTTGTAGAAAAACGGCTAAGCATATGAGAGCAGAGGTTATGTTTCTTACTATTGATATATATGATTATTACTGATATCACTCACGTGCTACCAGATGGACATAAAACATACTGAAAAACGAGATTGTTTTAAATGTCCAGAGGCTTTTAATTAATTTCGAAACGTCTAGAAATTTAGAAGTTTATCTTTATTGCAAAAGTCGAAATTAATTAAAAGCTATGATACGTATTTGAAGAGAAAACTTAATTCATACCTATCGGGAATATCAGGATTCGGGTTACGGGTTTGCTGACTTAACTTTCCTTTGATTTTACAAAGAATTTGCGCAGTAAGACTTTTGCATATCATTTTTACATGCATATGCAAGAAATTACCATTTGATATTACATTTTATATGTAGTTTATGTAGTTTTCGCTAAAATTTGTTTACAAATTTGTTCATTTACTGGTTCATTATTAATTTATTATTATTATTTGAAATTTACACATTTTAAAAGATTGTCTTCAATTTTCATTTACTTTTTAGTAGCATTAGATTCGATAGTCTTATCCATTGAATTATTAATTGAAAATACTCAGATTAATTTATTTTAAGATAATAATTCCCAATGTTGTCAATGTTTGTTTACTGATTTTATTTTTTTTTTCTGTTTACTTTTTAATTAAAATGCCTTCTAATTATTCATAGAAATTGATTATGTCAATTCTTCGAAGACATTCTGTGGAGAAAAATAGGTTTTGTATATTCACTATCAATGCTATCAATCGAATTCTAGGGAAATAATAAATGCAGGCAGTTCACGTAATGAGTCCGAGGTGAAATCGGTTTCATAAACGAATTACATACTATTGTTCTTTTGTTGAAATGACTGAGAGAATGTTTAAAAAAAATATAAGAAATCGAAATTTTAATAATTTTTTTTAAATATGCAATTTTACCACAATAATTTTATGTAAAACTTTTAAGAAAGACGTTTCGTATATCAATAATGAACTGTTAGTTCAAAACAGTATGTACCTAGATAATATTGGGTAAAGCCAGAAATATTTCGAAAGCACTTATTATTCTATGATAAGAAAATATTCAGTGATGGAAGGTAAAAGCAGGAAGATAAGAGATCTTAGAGATATAAGCGTCATCCACCTAGTTCGAGAGTTGTTAGCTACTTAAATTAATCGAAACCTATTGAGGGTCATTAAGTTTTTACGTCGTATCTTGTTGCTCAGGAATTTCTGTGCATTCATTGCAATCCATTAACTGATTTTACATGGGCTTTTGGGTGTGGTTAAAAAAAATTATGGTTAGGATTAAAAATAATTGGAAATAAAATAACGTATAGCATTGCTTAAAAATTAAGAACTCATCTCCGAACCAAAATTGTAACATTGTTAGAGCAAATTGAGAATTTCTTCACTGACAAGATTGATTGGAAGAAAATAATAGAAAGAACTTGGACTAGATGTAATGTCAGAATTTATTTGATCAGTAAGTCTATTCACTTTTCTGAGATTAAATATTATATTTTAGTTTACAAATAAAATAACGTGATATGTCAACATCTGATAATAACTATAAATAATATCTCTATTATTAGGAAATGCGTTTATTATCTGCACTCTCCCTTTGAAACTAAAATCTGAATTACTTCTCTAATCAAAGTTGTAAATTATTTATAGCATGGAGACAAGCACTGTGCTATTAGCCGATTGTATCTTCAATCTTAACTTGACATTGAATTCGAGATGAGGCATAATATTAGTTATATTGTTTTACATTGCGGTTATCAAGAAAAAATCTTTTGTTAGATTTTTCACGTTCCTCAAAAAAAAAATTCAATTTTTTAATGATTTGATCAAGAATTCTAATGATATTTTACCTTGGAAAATATTATTTCATTAGTATCAGTATTCAATCCTTGAAAGGTAGTTTTAATTCTACTAATTCAAAATTTGAATTAACTGCAAACATAGTAACATAGTAAACATAGTAACAATTTTCACATTATTTAATTTCGTTATTTTTCTTTATCGATACAGTTGATAAACTACAGTTACTGAAATATTTTTAATCATTGAATTATTTGAAGTTACATATAATTTTAATGCTTTTTTCTGCAATGAAATTTGGAATCATGTCGTTATACGAGTTATGTATTATAAGCGAGTGCGTGCGGATGAGACTCGCTGCATTGCACAAATAAATTGCTTTATTCGCTCGGATGAACTGCAAGTTGCTTCTAACTCCATTTTTCGTGTTATACAGGTTTTTTTAAAGTAAAATTCATCCCAATAAATTAATAAATTGTACTTGATGATGCAACTTAATCCTCATAAATTTGAAAACAAGATTGCCAAAATTGACTAGTTTCAGAACGGGAACTCTTTGAATTTTACTACTTGTAACTTTTGTAATGAGTTTCGCTATTTATACGATACGATAAATTTTAAATTTAATGAATTCTAAGTCAAAATTGGAATACTGATTTTAGGAAAAAATTAAATTTACTCCAGAAACTTAAGGTTGCTTTTTAAAAATCGAAATTGTGTAACTTAGTTATTAAATTGGATTGAATAATATATTAACGATATTTTTTTAGGTTTTTAGCACCGAGAAAGGAAATATTTTATTTTCCAAAGCATAACTATGCCTGGATGTAAAGCAAAGGTCACCTATCAAGCAAAACAGTTCTTGTCTACGCTTCAAAACGTAAAGGCGATGATTCTAGACGACAGTCTTTTAACTGCAGTTGTGTTTGCTAGCTAAGCATTTTTTAAAAAAAGCACTTGTATAAACTGAAACATGGTAGAATAATACACCGTGGCAAACTCAGCAAATTTTTGATATAAACTGAAACGAGTTTAAGAAGGTTTTATCATTTACTTTTTGAAAAGTTCGTTTGCGTAATTACTCTGCGTAAGTTGTGAGCGAAAAAGAATTTGTGTAAACAGTTCAGATAGAAAATTGACTCGTGCTGCAAAAGCACGTGGTCGATTGACTAACGAGATTATATTCGAACTTGATTTGAATTAACTTTGACAAAAGATTCTTTTAAAAATTAACACCAATTTTTTTTTCTCTGCAGTTTGGAACTATCTCTTATAATGTTGTGATTGTATGGTTTATCTTTTTAAATTTCTATGAGATTTTGAATTATGGATCGAAGCATGAACACTTCTTGAGGAAATTTATTTCGGAATCTTGGCATAATTCGATGGAAGCAGTAAGATTTCGGCCTTAGGGGTTTGAGAACAATAAAATGTAAATGAGTGTTACGATATAGTTTGTAATCAGTTTTATGAAAGGAGACCTGTGCACTCTTACAAAAAATGCCTATTTGATAAATATTGCTAACGAATAAGGTCAAAAGATTGCAATGAGTCTATCGGGTCGAGGTCAGGTCTTCTGCTCACGCCACTGACATGTTTTTTTCGATAGGACAAATGAAATGTTGATTTTTGACCAATAAAATTCAAGCCTGAATCAGATACTCGGACGATTGTCCTCTCCTTAAAACAATTTTCCATTCTGATTTATTTTCCTCGAATGTAAACTTTTCCTTTCATTGAAAGAAAATTTACATTTAAAAATATTTATAAATATTTATTTCATTTCAAACTGTTGGGTTACTCATAGTTTAAATATTTACTTGAAGACAACAAGTGATGTATTTTTTGGTTTAGTCGTTCATGTAATGGGTAAATATAAAATAAAAAAAGAGCAATTTTTCAAGTTCGAGAAACAGAAATATACCATTTACTGATAAAAACGTGTTTTCAGCTAATAATACTACGTGATCAAAAATGCCTTGAAGGACAGATATGAAATGTTTGAAAAGTTGAATTGTTTATTGTTAATAAATGAAATAGGAAGTTATATATGTTTTGAGTTCAGCACGAATTAAATATTAACTTCAAGAAAGGAGTTACAAACTGCATAGAGAGAAAAATGATCAGAACTGCTTTCTTATGTGATGTAATAAAAAATTAAAAATGTCAAAAAATAATCTTTAACTCATTGTCAGTTTTTTGGACTGTGCTCTTTATAAATACTTTTAAAGCATCCAATTTAAGAGCATATTTTGAAGATACACAATTTATAGAAAACTGAATGAAATAGATTTAAAATTAATAAAAAAAAAACTATTCTAGTCGAAAGTGTCGTGGGAGTAGATTTTATTCAGAGTCAAGAGACTGACTAAAATTGTCGTCTCTCTGAATCACTCATAGCCAGCAATGCGGGAATGAACTCAATTATCCTGAACAGTGATGCCCTTGAAAAGAAATCCCCTATAATTTTTGGAACTCTCACTCGAGCAAGTTATATGTAACAATTGTATCAGCAAAGCATTGTTGTGAAGTGATCAAAGTCAGTTACAATTAGACTTTAGGCTGTACGATTAAACCTTATGCTATAGAAAGTGAAGGAAGTACATAAATGAGCAAAATAAGTGGCAGCTCACTGGTAGTCATCCATTCGGTCAAAAGCCTCAGCCTACAGTGGTTAGGAGACAGTGAAGAGAAAATTTCAAATCCATGGATTTATATCAGTTTATAAACAGTGTTAGATGCAGCCGTCCATTTCCTTATTTGATCGATGCCTTGATCATCTGTTTTTCCCACTTCTGGATGAGAATCGATAATGCTAATCAATGAAAGTCTTTTCAGAGCTCAACATGATATGGAATTGATTTGTGCGGCCCTCGTCGAGTGTCGTTGTTCTGTGAAGATAGTGTGATTTAAAAAATTTTTTATTGTGAACAAAAATAGTTGACATTGAATTTTTTACCTCTGAAGACAGCATGTATGGCTTGGTGGAGCTCTTCCTCTTTTGTGGAGTGCTTTACTACTTTTTTAACGACAGGTACGCCATATGACATGAATTTAGATTTAGAGAGATTTGGTGAAAGTTCCGGAGGCTAAGGATTAATCAAAAATTGGTACAGCTAATTGGGAATTGATCTAAGGTTAAAGTGGTTTATTAGAATTGGGGCAATATAAATTAGTAGAAAGTAGATTGCGATTCTTCAACTGTCGCAAGTAAATCTAAGCAGTGTTATCAAGATTTTGTATCAAACTTCTTAAGTTCTTTTTAAAAACTTTAAAAATGTGAAATTGTTTAGAACATTTTTTCCAAAGTATTTAATTGTATATAAGTATTCACAAAAGTTTGAAGATGGAGAATTTTTCGATTTCCCTTGATCTGAATAAACGTATGTAAATTTAATCTTGAAATTGTATTTATTTAAAATTGAGGTAGTTTTAGTTTATTAGAAACGATTTTCTAGAGGATTAGGTAACTACTCCTTTCATCACAAATCGAGCATTTCCTGAGTAATTGAATATTTCTCATGCACTAGATGCACTATTGAAACCGAAAATAGTATCTATCGCATCTATCAATAAAGATGGTTTAGTCTTGCATAATGTCATTTCATTTGATCCTCTTTCGATTTCACTTTCTTCGTTGTTAATTTTCAAACGAGTATTTGAAAATAGTCCAAAGAAAATAGAAATAAAAAAAATTTTATTTCGAAAAATAGATTATTAATTTGAATATATGTATTATGGTTTATAATTTTTGTATTAATAGGTTCAACTATCTCTTATACCTAGTTAAATAATAAAAGAACGAAGAAAATCATCCATTTTTTACCATTGAATATGGTTCAGTTTTATTACACTTTGATCAAAAATTATTTAATTATAATTTAATCAGATTCCTGCTTAAAAATTTAACACTTCTTTTAAAAATAGTTTTTTTTAGAAATGAAAAATTATTAGTGTAGGTCAAGTAATAAGTTCGAGGAGCTATCATACAGAAAATGTTAATTACAATAATTAAATTATCGTAACCAAGAGAAATCTCGAGCAACCATGGCCGAATTATTAGTTACAAAACGTGTTCTTAAACTTCTCACTTTTTTTTTTCGGTTTAACTAAAAATTTGAAATTAAAGAGAAAAAGAATGTAATCTTTGAAAAGTAGTCTCGAAAGTTTAATAGAAGAAGTAGGAAGTGATTAATAATTATTCATAACACTTCTTTTTCTTCTTCTGATTAGAATTAAATGCGTAATGAGAAATTGATAACCTTACATTTTTTTTCCATCTATAACTTTCAGTGATGTCTTATAGATTTGAAGTTTACATAAAATCAAAATACGTGCTCGTGATGTTTATAAACACATACTTTATAAAATTTGAATTGTGTATTAAAAAGAGGAGATATTTTCTTCATTTGATGTATTTCTAGTTTTTTATTTTCTTTCTTAATATTTGGATTTGTTTTAATGGTTGATGATATAAAATTGATGAAAATAAATAAGTTGATCGATTTCTAAGGAAAATGACAAAGATTAAAAAATAGTTTCTAAACTGAATTTTGAGAAAAATATTGGTATTAGAGATAAAAGTACTATTTTTAATAAGAATATTAATTTTATGATTTTTAACTCATATTAGAAAAGCAACATCTGAAATAAAAATGTATAAAATAAACAAAGATTCCTTGTTAGTAACACCAATGATATTCGATATTTCCACAACCAAGAGGTATTTATTTGATCATGGTATGCGGTTTATTTCAAAATATACCTATATATATATATATATTTAATATAGGTAATAGTACAGGAGAAGATATCTTATAACGATTTTTGAAAAAAAATGTCTTCAAGTTTGTAACATAATACTTGTGTAATTCTCAAAGGTATAGTTAAAAAGCAAATGGAGTTTAATAACTATTTTCATTAAAAAACGTTATTAACATCATGCTATTTTATTTAAAATAATACTAGAGCTATATTTATAAATAAAAATTGAAATTTTCGTGAAAAGAATAATTAATATTTTTTTAATCAGTAAAATATCAAGTATGAAAGGTAATGATTATTAAGAATGCAGCCTGATGAATGTTTTGATAAAACAATAATCATGTAAACTTTGACTTGTTTTTGAAAATGATATCTGTCTGATTAATTCAGAATCTGTAAGATAATATTTTTGCAATATATATTAATTTATTTAAAAATAAAATCCGTTTTAAAAAAATAGAAATTATTATAAGGTGCTCGATTCATAGTTACATCTCGACTTATGCACTTAAAATCACGCGATCAACTACTTAAAGCTCAAGGACTCAATTGCATTAAATTCCCAATTCATCTAATCACTAGTAAATCTAAAAATAGACTTGGGAAAAAAATAAATGTGTTAATGTTTTTACTATATACTATTAACTAAAAAGTTTGATTAAAAAAATTTAATTAAAGACAGTAATTTTTAATATGTATTCTTGAGTTTTAAAATTGACTGTCCTACATTTATTTTATAATTGAATCTATTATTCTAGTAAGACATTCAATCTTTGTAGATATTTACTTATACTTATTGTTAGAGCTGTACTTTCGATTTCGTGCAGAGTGGAGTTTTCCTCTTCATGACTCTCATTGTAAATCTATTCTCGTTTACTCATTGACGATTTGCTCACTGAATATTTAAATACTGAAATCCGTGACCTATCGCCGGAACCACCGTTCAATCAATAATTGATTTGTTTAAAAATAACCGAAAAGAAATTATCGTTCTTTATTAGGTGCACCCTGCACTTTAAAAATAAAGTTTTCCTATTATGTAATATAGTCCTATGATAATTGAAATTGATAATGAAATGATTTCATTATTATCAACATTATCAATTAAGATTAAAAGTTAATAATATTAATATTAAATTAGTTTAAAAAGATGTAAAAGATTCATATAAAACATTTATTATAATACTTGTAATTATAATAGAGTGAAGGAGAGAATTTTAAATTGAGGCTATATGGTTTTAAATTAATAACAGAAATTTCCTCTTTTTTTTTTGCAGAGCAAAAAACATGGTGGACGTACTTGCGACTCGGCTTAAGGAAGTCTACGCAAAATGGGAAAGCCGAACCGAGGTGCCAAGAAATTTAGATACAAACACGTCTCGACTTTCTCTGGGAGGTAAGAATAAAAAATTAAAAATGAACTAATAATGCAAGAAAACTGGGATATCTAGCAATTTTCAGAAGCCGTTAAAAATCAGAATGTAATCGTTATTAAAAATGTATCTTTTAGGACTTCGTCGAGTGGGTCAGCAAATGCAGAGAAGAAGATTCCAGAGTAAAGAGCAAGTTCGCAAAACACGCGAAGCTAGTTTATTTAGAATTAAGGAAACCGAACCAATGGCTGCTCAAACTCCAAGAACGACTCCCTTTTTCTACTTCTGCTGCAGCAGTTGTACTCCTTCCTCCAGGGTAATTTTTTCCTTTATATTTCATTAGCATTTTTCGTCTTGAGGTGTCTAGCAATATCAGGAAGCAGTTTACGATTTGTAAGATTCAAATTTGATTTTATTATAATATGGTTGGTTAGTTCGTTTTGTTGACCTGAGTTCTAATTTATAAACTGATTCCCTGATTTACTATTAAATTGAAATAAAAAAAATGTAGGTATAAAGATTAGCTGATAGATATTCTCACTTGTGATAAGTATGTATTCACTTCGCAGTATGTATTCAAAAATTTTAGATTATACGTATACAGCTTTATTGCAGGCATCATCATCGGATAGCATTCAAATTATCAGTCAGCTTAAACGTGATATTAAAAAATATAAATCTCCACATTCACGACTAAGGAACGTGTGAAAAACATGCTCAATTTCGTAAAAGTCTCTAGATCTTTTGATGGATCTTAAATCTTGAGAGAAAAAGTTCACGTGTCCACTTTTTTATTATGTAGTATTTTAAAATAGAAGTAGTAACAAATCTTTTAGGAAATTTGATTTCGTTGTTAGCAGAATCATTATTTATTTTTTAAGTTTTACAATTATTTTATAAAATTATATAAATTTAAGCAAAATTGAAATTCTAAGTTTTAAAACGATTGACTTTCATTCATATTGTCGTGGATGTGAATGACTTGTGTGATAAACAGAGAATATCGGGAATCAGACCTTCACTTAGCAATGGAAGCCACGTGCTTGTTCTCGTTTCACGATTACATTCCTTTACAGAATGAAAGTAATTACGTATATAGAATTCTTACATTTCATGACTAATAACTACATTTTTGGGGCTAAAGAATAAAGTAAAAAAAAAAGATACCTTGCGATTCCTTTAAAATTTGATCGATATGATTCGTTGGATCATTTTATAAAATTATGAACAATATTATGCAATCCTCATTTGTCTCTAAAGATACACAATCATTCTAAAGATCAAAATTACTAGATTGTAATGTGGCTTATTGCGTCTTTAAAATACCTATTCTGGAAAAGAGGCTTTATCTATTTTTAGTTTATTTATTAAACTTTTTTATTTATTTTTTCCGATGTAAAATATTTTTCAATCTCATATTTGATTAGGTCCATAGTTGGAATTTATTAGACAACTAATCTAAAAATGTTTGCCTAAGGAGATATTTGAAAATATATGGCTATTAATAGCAGTTTGTATTTTAATTTGATTTTAATGTCTTCACATTCTCAAACGCCTATACGCCTATTATATTTCGCAAAGTAGAAGTATAAGTTAATTTGTCGCTTGTGTTTTGTACCTACGCTGAACCTACACTTACCATTTTGATTTATATAGATGTACTCGCCAAATTGTGTTCAAATTGCATTTATTTAAAATTTATTTTGAATAGTACAAATTTGGTAGCTTATTAAATACTGTGTTACAAAATTTTCAACTATAATCGTTTTTTATTTAACTAAGATAGCCCATTTAAATTGAATTAATATTTTTAACACACTTTTATTTAAAATTTTTCAAAATGTCACAAATCCTAATTTGCGTCACTTTTTTGCAATTTTTGAATAACAAACGACATCTGCTTATAAACCAAGTCAACCGCTCAATGCTCTGGCACTGGACCACTCGTGTTTGAAAGAGACATTTCTAAAAATACAACAATATTCTAGTAGCTGTTGTATTATCTCTCGAGACGTTTTTAGTATCGCGCAAGCCTATTTGCAAGTCTGTTTTACCATTTACAAAAAATCAACCTACTCTGCAATTCTCTAAAGTGTGTGGTGAAGACTCTTATTAAAATGTCTTGCGTTTTCAGTCTGGTAGACATTTCTAAACTGTAAATTATAGTCAAATGGAAAGATATTTCAATTTTCTTGTGATTAACTAGACACAACAATCTTGTTTTGAATTTTTTGATATTTTCACCATCGATTTAAGCAAAAAAACTTATTATTTTTATAACTTGAGAAAAGTGCGTGTCTATTAAGTGATATCACAGTTGCACTTTGTTGGATTTGAAGTTCAAATTATTATATAGCTATCAAGTGCTCAATGCTGTATGATGACAAAATTACTTAGACGATTCCCTATTTTAAAGTTTCTTTACTTATTGTTCTACAAACGAGAAGAGAAATATAATTTATGTAAGCTAGTGCTTTTTAAGAATTGAAATTGGATGTTGTGATATTAAAGAAAATTTTAGTTCAAAATATGCACGATACGCCACCAGGATTTCTTAAACAGTGGTTACGTATTGTCGTGATTCGCGGATATCCCGAAAATGTGAGTTAGTCCTGACAACAAACTTTCAAAAAAAATGTTGAACACAATAAAACGTAGTTAATTTTTAAATATAAACTATTTTTAAAAATTAAGAGTCAAATTGAATTTTTTGTTTCAGGATTCGTTGGTTAATAAAATCACCACCCAGCAACAAATCCATGGTAATAATATTCTTCTCGTCAAATCTGGAACTAGTCTGCTGAGTAAAATTTGCAGCCACATATCCCATATCTACACTTTCAAAAAGTATGACTTTCCTAGGGTTACGCAAACCGTAAGTAATTAATCGTTTGTTAATTATTTAATAATTTTAATATAATAGCTTTAAAATAAATTCACGGTGGATTTTTAAGGTTCTGAATGACGAGAGATTATTGGATGCGATTAAATTAACAGCAGCGCATAACCTTTCTCTTGATGGTGGCACTGAGGAAGAAGAAATTGCTAAAGCTGAATCCAGAGCTAAAGAAATTTTGCTAAAAATGCAAAGCAATATCAATGACACGATATTGAGGATAGTTGCCTGGATATGCTATAAAGTTCTTCCGTGTTTCATTCAGTCAGCAGTAATTCAGTCTTCTCAAATTGAAATGCTACAAAAGGCGAACGACACTGGTTTGCCTTTGATTTTTATTCCACTTCACAGAAGTCATTTGGATTATATTATGACTACTTTTATTCTTTTGTGCAACAACATCAAATGTCCATTAGTTGCTGCCGGAGATAATCTGCGAATTCCCTTTTTTGGGTAAGTGGTATTAATCTTTTAAGAGTTGATATTTTTATCCATCAAGATGGCTCATAAATAATAGCAAAAACATAAAATTAAAAAAAATGAAGGTACTGTAGAAAATATTTGTTCCTGAAAAAATAAAATTTGCAGATGGCTTTTGAGTGGTTTAGGAGCTTTTTTCATAAAAAGGCGAATTGATCCCATCCAAGGCAGGAAGGATGGTCTCTATCGAGCCACTTTACATACCTATGTCATGGAGTCTCTAAGGGCAGGTCATAACATGGAGTTCTTCATCGAAGGTGGACGAACTAGAACAGGTAAACCTTGTATGCCAAAAGGAGGAATCTTAAGTGTGATAATCGATGCCTACATGGATGGTACGATAGAAGACGCCTTGTTGGTTCCCATGTCTATAAACTACGAACGCCTGGTCGATGGAAATTTCGTGCGGGAACAACTAGGCCAGCCTAAGAAGATGGAATCTTTCGGAGCTGCTATTAAAGCCATGTGGACCACTCTGAAGGGAAATTATGGCATTGTTAAATTAGATATTTGTCAGCCATTTTCCCTGAGGGTAAAATTTTATTTCTTCGTCTCACACTTTTGTTTTTGTATAAACTCTATATAGAATTAAATATCTTTTTCCATAGGAAATGCTTAAGTCCTTACAAGTTCAACAAGCGAGATTAAACCAAACGAATAACAGCAACGGCCCCACCCCAAAAATTTTGAAGTACTCTATGTCAAGTTCTTCTTTATATGGTACAGACGTCGTTGTAGAAGATCGTCAATTGGTTGAGAGTATAGCTCGTCACGTAGTTTATGGTAATTTCTTTCAAATTATGAAATTTGAATCAATTTATTTTGACTATTCAAAGTATATTTTTATTAAACAGCTTTGTGTTTTTAGATGGTTCTCAATCGACACCGATTATGTCTACGAACATTGTTGCCTTTTTGCTTCTCTACAAATTCAGAGATGGGTGCACGTTGGATGTTTTGGTAGAAGCACTCAATTCAATAAGACAGGAACTCGAATGGGCCAAAAGAGACGTTGCCTTTTGTGGAGAGAGCATCGATGTCATAAAGCATGCTGTAAATTACATTAATGATTACCTCTGCTTATATCCTACTTATTTCATTTCAGTTTTAAAGTATAATTTACTGTTTTCATAGCTCGACATTTTGGGACCTGGTTTAGTGAAACAGCAAAGGCAAGAAATCACTGAAGCCGTCAATGGTCAGATCAAAACGAGATTCACAACAGCTATACGACCAGTCTCTATTCTTCCTAACGTTATTGAAACTTCATATTACGCAAATACGATGGTCCTGCATTATGTTTTGGAAAGTGTCGTAGGTAAGGATTTAAATTTGTCTTACGTAATGTAATAATGTTGAATTTCAAACCAAACTTTAAATACAAAATAAATTTACAGTAACTGGGATTTACGCAGTCTTGAAATCGCAGATCAACAATCCAAAAGCCATAGCAGAAAACGATATACTCTTTTTCCAGAACATTGTAGTGGATAAAGCACTTGAAGTCTGTGATATTCTTAAGTATGAATTTATTTTCTGTAAGCCTTGTCAAGATTTGGAACACGTGATCATCGACACTCTCGGAGCTCTCACTGCCACCGGAATTATTACCTTAGTAGAAGAGGCTTATTTAGAAGAAGAATTATGGAGCAGAAGGTATGCTAAGACCTTAGATGACAGTTCCGACGAAGAATACTCGAATAACTACCGCACCAACAAAATTGAGTACAAAGTAAGATTCCTCCAGATTTTATTTTCTGTAAAAATATATTTTTTTTTTTTTTCATGAAACACTAATTTTTATATTGCAGCTCAGTCTAACTCCGGATCATTCAAGTCGTATGGAATACCTTCACACATTATTGAGACCTTTGATAGATACGTACACATTTAGTGCCTTTTATTTGAGAAAAATGGTAGGCAGATCCTTATCTGAAAGGGATATGGTGCACGAAATTCTTGGCGAAATTAAGACTAACATCGATCTTGGAGTAGTTAATTATGGTACGTTTAATAAATTAAGTTTAAAGTTCAAATGATATACTTGATAGAACGTATAACAACAATTAACTTGTTTAATTTAGGTGAGAGTTTATGCGTTGATCCGATCAAAAATTCTTTGAAGGTCTTCGAGAAGTGGAACGTTCTCGAATGCTTTCCACAAGAAAACGTAAAGATTTTCTACTTGAAGGAAGAATACGACGACGATGAAGCAACGAATCGAATATTCGAAAAGGTAGCAGCTTACAAATGGACGCGAAGCGTTGATTGAGAGTTAAAAAACTTCCAAATGTAATTTTATTTTGTCCTTTGGTAAGCCATGTACAGCAATTATCCTCCGAGTAAAATTTTTCCAACTAATCCAATCGAAAGAAACGCACAAATTGCAGAATTGAAGGTTGGAGCGCTCAAGAGAAATTAAACTATTTTTAGTACGAATTACCTTCTCCCAAAGAGGAGCTCGCTCAGGTCTTCGGGCAAAGGCTCACTTAGTTTTTACGGTCGAACATAAGAATTTACGTGTATTATAGAGAAGATATTTCTAGTGCGAGCCATTTTTCGCTACAAGTGAATAAGAATATCAGTGATTTTTTTTGTTTTAAGTAACGTAATGTTCTAAACGTGACTGTTGAATTTAAGATTAGAAAGGTGCAAACATGTATGTATAGAGTAACATTTTGTTATAGGCACGAAACTCTCGAAAGCGTTATAATAAAAACTCTATTTTTGAAGATGTTATTTTTAATTTGGAGAATGTGATGTTAATCAAAATTGAAGGATTGTGAAGTTGTAAATTCTATAAAATGTATAGTTAGTATTTCACGGTCGTCGTGATTGGATAACTTCTCCTCATGCCCATACATTTTTCTCTGTCAACAAAAAGTGCATCGACTTTTGCTTTTAAATCCTTTTCTAGATTTGCTCTCGTTTTTAAGAGATGTTGATGATGAGCTTCGCTTTGTTGTAACTTCATATGCATTTCGTATATCAGAGCGTTGATTGTCTCTACTTCTTTGACCATTCTGTAATATTCAATTTTTTAACTTTATTCTTTAATATGAAAATTTATTCGTACATAATTTGTAATTAGAGCTACCTTAGGTGAGCATAATCTCCACAGAGCTCAGCTTGAGGTCGATGAGTTCTAGCTTCTAATCTCGTGTGAGCGACTTTTAATGTAGTACTTTTGTCCATGATTGCTTTCTTCATCAACTCAATATTCTTTTCAATATCGAAGATTTCTCGTTGAATCTTAAAAAAAAATAATTTAGTTAACTGATCTTTTAAATACCTCACAGTTCATTTTTAAAAACTTGAGAATTACTTTGTGTAAATGAATTTGTAGTTTGCTCTTTGCCTCAACCATTTCGGTTGATCTTCTGGCTAAAGCGTTATTAGAATTTCCCCAAGCATCCCAAATCTCTTGGGATACGGAAGTTATGACACCTTCGATATCTTTTCGCAATTGGCAGGATCTTGATCTCTCCATCTGAGATTTCTTCACTATGTTTTCCGAATATTCTGCCCAACCTTCAGTGTTCATGACACTTAGAAAGTATTGAAGTTAATTATTTTTTATATTTTAAAATTACGTTTTTATCTCTTCGTTTACCTGTTATCGTATTTTTCAATGCCTCCGTAGTATTGAAGTCCTTGACTAAAATTGTTCAATTGGTGGCACATTGTATCTATTCCCAAAGCAGTTTCTTTATTCTTTATGTCAAGCTCGAGTTCATTTTGAGAGGCCCTTCCATTTCTCAGCTGTAAATTACGTAATTTTTAAAACAATTTTAAATGGGAATTCCTCTTTTGATGAAGAAAATTGTACTTGATTTTTGCATTTGTCGGTGAACTGTTCTAATTTTTTCTGACAGTTTCGAACAGTTTCAATCTCCTTCAGCAAAGCTTGTTCTGTTTCGTCGTGGACCAGTTCCGTTCCTTTTCATTTATTTGAAAAAAAATTGATTAATTTTGGTATGGAAATAGGTAATGAATCTAAATATAGTGAGATAAGATTACCTGCTCTGAATTCTCTGTGATATAAACATTCTTGAGCAATGTGCAAAGGTCCTTCGAGATCCTGAATAGCTTTTTCTAAAACTCTTCGACATTCTTGCATTTTTTGATTTTCCATCAGAATTCTTTCTGATTCTGAGGACACTTCATTTCTCCAAAATCCAATGTCTGTAATTCTTTCTCCCAGCTTTCGACCAGTTTCTTTCTGACCCTCCTGAACTTTTTCATCTGCTTGGCTGTTTTAATTATTATATAATAATTGGATAATATTAATAAGTCGACAGTAATGATTAAACCAGTTTCCTGTTAATTTTTTTATGCATTATTTAATCTAGTATATAGGACTGTTAAGAAATGCTCTTTTACCGCATGAGGCATACGGTGTTTTTCCTCAATTTTTCTGAATAATGTCTGTTAGAATCAGCTTCATTGTAGAATCGAATTTGATTTTGAACCCATTCGTATGGAGTGTATCTTGTATATAAAGCAGCTCTAGCGGCATGAGCAGGATTTCTTTCAAATCCAGTTACTAAATTAGGATATTTCAAAGGCTCTGTCGACATTCCATTTGGAGCATAACAAGCATCAGTAAGAAGATTTGTTATCGGCTGCGATGGACTAGAATCGACAGGAAATAGAAAATTTTAATTAATAGTCATAAAATTAAGTTTTCAATTTTTATAGATATGAAATGTTAGCAATTTTGTCTGTTCAATAAAATCAGTGTAAGTTGTTATATTTACAGAGGATGTAGTTTGATGTTTTCGTATCCTAAAGTTGGTCTCCATGGATGATGTCTTGGTGTCCTGTAATATTCTCCAACTTTTATTGGAACTGGAAATCCTGAAATTTGTTCCATGCATGGTGAAGCACCAACTGCACTCCATGGTTGGAGTTGCTAAAATGTTTTATTTAAAATATTTTTGTCACGTACCACCAGTTATAATAATTAAAAAAAAAATTAATATTTTAAAGTCAATGTGTAGAATCAGAATATTTATTAATACTTACTGTGTACATAACCGTCTCATCTTCTTTTTTTACAACTTTGTTAGAATCCATTTTCTTAAGATGCAAATAGAAACACAGAATTTTAATTCGAGAAACTTTCAAATATTATAAATACCGCAATAAATAATAATACAAAAATTAAAAAGCGTAAAGCCACGTGTCAAAAATTTCAATATTCGATGGCTTGAAGTTATTCGCCAATTAAACAGTTTAATTAATGTTTTGTTTACAACTTTCATAGATAATAATACAATAAATTTTTATCATTCGAAAATATGACCTGCAAATGTTATATCAATTTTTTAAATGATAAACTTCATGATTATTTAAATTAAGAAATTCATAGCAATTGCTTATCTTTTCTCGACGCTATACCTATGAAGTTTAAATTTTAATCAAACTTCGCGCCAAATAGTTTCGCATGCGCAATCGACCTTCCATTATTCCAAAAAATATACATGATGTATATTTAATATTTTTTCAAAATTGTATAGATCAAACAACATCCACTTAACATATTATAAAATAAGATTACATATTTTATAAATAATATTAGTTACCAAATTAACGTATTAAATCTAATTTTTAAATTATTTTTTCCCTATAAAGATTGTTTGCTCTAAAATATCTTTGCCCAACTGGCCCAACCTTTGACAACCGGAAGTGGAGACTCATCACGTGTTCCACCGTTCCGCTATCATATGTTGTGTTGGTCATATGACAAGGAAACTGCAAGGAACAAACCGAAAGCGCCCAGAGGCAGAGACTCGCGATTGCCTTCTGCTTCGGTCTAAAAATTGCCCTTAAATACCAAAAATAGAAGAGTTTATCGCTAAAAAAACATGACTCCTGTTTGTAAATCCCTTTGGATACTCGGAATCACGTTTGTGTGTCACATTTTGGTTGTCAATGCGGCAGATTCGGTGCCAGTTTTGTTGTGGGGCGGCGATGGTGAAACTTCGTCCCCCGAACCTGTTAATCCTCTTCACAAGACCTCACGAGTAGATTTCGAGAAAATCCTTAATCGAAAACTTGGAAAATCCTTGCCCCCGCTACTAGTTTTCGTGAGGGACAGTTTTTGCGTCGAGGACCTTACGCAAAATAAAGAGGTCAGTATCATCTTCAATTTCTCACAACTCGTGACCATGGACAAATATTTGATGATTCAATCAATATATTTTACACTATTTTGCTTATTTTACTATTTAAGCGTGCAATGATTAAATCTTTATGGTGTAATTTTACGTGAAATACTTATATACAAATTCTTAACTTTACTTTGATTATTTATTGAATTTAACCTATACTTTGGAGGATATATAATTAGACTGAATCGATGAATTATAATTACAGATATTCCTTAATTAAACTAATGTTTACGTGTTTATACTGCCTTTATTTTTTAAAAGAAAAATATTTAAATTTAATCAATATATCTAAGTGATTTAATTATTTATTATCTAGTTACTGAGAGTACAGTCAACAGTTACTTAAAATCAATATACACATTACATTATTGCATAACTTTCAAAATGCAAAAAGTTTTGACTTTTTAGTGAATTTTGTATTGTAAGTTTCTAAATCGTAAATCTAAGTTCTCAGAGAATTTCAACTTTCTTAAAATTTTTTAACAAATTTTTTACAGAACTTGAAGAAAGTAAAAAATGTTGGCACAATATATCTTCCAGCGGTTGAGTCTCCAATGTCTGTATTTGAAAATCTGTCCTCGTACAACCTAACAATTGATGATGATTTGGAATCAGTTAATGAGAATCAATTAGCGATAGTCCAGACCACGGATTTGGATACTATTCCGGAAATTTATAGCACAATGCGGGAATCCAGTCCAAATCTGGTTGCAGCTCTCACAGGAAGATCCTGCATTTACAGTCGTTCGGAACGAGTTCGAAGGGCTGCTGGAAATGACACCTTTCTGTTTTTAAACAAATCCAACGGAGAGTTTCTACTATATGCCAGTCAATATCCATTCTTAAAGGTTAGAAATTATTCAGTGAAAATTTACTTTATCCTTAAAATGAATCCTCTTCTCAAGTCTACTTCATGTATTTTCAATAAAATTCTTCCTGTTTTAGTTGGATAATTCTAAGGAGGTTGTACAGTTGACCACGTTGTCTGAAGCTTCTGATGCTGTACGCATTGGCAAAACCACTATACTGACCTTGATTTTCACGACGCCTGATTCATCAAAGATGACCTTTAAGTTCAATTTCACCATGATTCAAGGATATAATAGTCTAATATCCCTCATGTACAACAGTGTATATACGAACCATACTGAACAACCGCTGATCACTAGAGATCGAATATACGTTCCCAAGAATTTTTCGTACCATTGTTCCCAGGAGACGGTTTTTAGAAACGGTTCTACATTCCTTCGTTTCACGGACCTGCAAATTCAGTTGGATGCTAAAGGCAAGTTTGGTGACACCTACGATTGTCTAGGATTCACAACGATTCCAATTTGGACTGGAATATTCGTCACTGCCATCCTAGCTTTGATTATGATCTGGGGACTCACCATGATCATGGATATTCGTACGATGGACAGATTTGACGATCCCAAGGGCAAAACTATCACTATTTCAGCGCAAGAGTAAAAGTTAAGCCTGTATAAAGATACTTTCGTGTAAATACAAGGTATGGTAATAACCACTTTCATGCTGTGAATCGAGAGATGGAAGCGTCGGATGTGAGGATTTCAAAACTTGCAAAATAGTATCGCAGAAAGCGATATAATTCGATAGACTATTTATTTAGGAATCGTTAATTAGGATCTGTGCATTATAAGCAAGGTGGTGGCTTCATTTCGGCTTGAATCATTCCCTCGTACGAGTCCGGTTTTGCTGTTTGAAAACATTTACGTAGCTCGTAAGTGTGTGCGAGAATGAGATCATACTATGTATGATCTGGTTTCATCCCATTATTCAAATAAATACTCTGCACAAAAATGTCTACAGTATGATTCAATACCGCGAGAACTTCTTATCTTTGCTAACTTCCGTGTAGTATTTTAATTATTTATAGATTTAGAGATCAAGAAAACCATAAAATCTGTAGAAAGAATTATAACAATTAGGAAAAGTACCTACTCTTAAATATTTTGAAGATTCATTCCAGCCCTAATTTTAAATTAGTTACCAGTGAAAATGTGGATGAATTACATTTACTTTAACTGTACTGCCACCTTCATCCTTAGATGTGCGTACAATGTATTGTAAAATCAATAAATTCTAGCTTAATTTACTATGTGTATTAAGCGAATGCAACTTGTATAAACGTTGGTTTAAATATGTATTATACTCTGATCGTTAATATAAAGAAATCGTTAATAAATCGTATCTTCTTTCTTATATAGATAGGCATGTAATTTAAAAAATATCTTACGAATGCATGTTTTTATTTTGAAAGACAATTTTTTTAAACTTTTAGATAATAATAATATAGATATAAATAATTTTACAATATTTTTAAAAGATCAAAGAGTCTGCCTTTGAGGAAGAAGTTCTCATTGTAGAACTCTGCATTTGAAGTGTATATGCGATGAAATTTCAATGTATCATTGAAATTCGACATTAGTCTACTTACATTAGTCACAAAACTAATGTGTAACTTATAACTAATTTTTTCCCGAAGAACTATCAGCATCTTTAATGAAATTGTTAATGCTAATCAATATTTCGACAAAATAAGTTTTAAGTCAATTGAATTAGTTACCAAAGAGTAAATAATACTTTAATTATTTTCTAAATATCCTTTTTTAAATGATGATTGTCATATTTTTCTAAAAATTCTCAACATTTTTAGAAAAATATAACAATCATCATTGTTCTCAACACAAGGCGAGATATTAACATACGAACACAGATATCACGAAAAAATTTTCTAATTCGAATGGTCCAAAAACCATTAATATCCGTTAAAAAAACGAGGTTAAATTTTTGAACAGTGTAGTACTTTTCCAATTTGGAAAAATCCATCTTTGATGTGATATAAGACCGTGAAGTTGACATTAATATTCATCACAAAGAGCATGCAGAGATATTCACTCCATGCATTACAATAAAGATCATCGAATAAGCCGGTAATGTAATGAAATCCTCTGCTTCCAATATTACAGGTTTAAAAGCAGGCAACTTCCAATCTGGGAGTAATTTCAGAATTTCTCCATTCATTTTGATTGTACTGTAAAAAGATAATATCTTACTAAAAATATAAGCTTTGTTGGCTTCTCAAATTTTAGATATATTTATTCAGACATATAAGCGACAGCAAGGTTGTCTACTGAAAAGATATTTAATTTAAAAAGTTCAAACTTACCGAGATTGCAATTTGTCTGCAGTAAGGGCATAGAGAAAAATTGGATTTTTAGACGTCAGCCCAGTTACTTCAATCAAAAGTTTTACAGAATACTCGAAGAGATTCAACCCATAAATTGTGACGGCAGCTACTCTGTTTAAAAGAGATTTTTCAGGTGTACAATGAGCGTAGAGTCTGACGCTTGCGAAATTATTTTCGGTTACGAGATTTAACACTTTGTTGGAAACGAATTCTTTATAGACCACACTAATCCACCAATCAGGATTCGGTGTTAAATCGGGTCCCACCATAGCATATTTTCCACCGAAAAAGGATTGTCTGATGACAACTTGAAGTCCTGTGCTTGCAGAATATCCTAATTTATCTAGGAAGAGAAATCCGGCAACAAATCGGTCTGAAAGTTCTGGTGCACCTCCACTGCCAGTTTCTGCTGTTTAAAAATAATACTCCGTTTTTAAAATGGAATAATTTATATTGAGAGTTAGAATAAATAAATTAATAATGCTTCTTACACAACCATATTCGAGTATTTCTCCCTGCAGAATTAATTACATTCTGAAGAGATTTGATTTGATTCTTAAGTTTATTGAAAACTTCAGGATTGATGAAATCATGGATTTCAGTTTCTGTATCGCTGAGATAATATTGATGCCAAGTGACAAAATCGATACTTTTAATATCATTCTCTAAAAATTCCTTGATGTAATTTTCGCCTCGTTGAGTTTGATATTCAGGATTTCCGATGTGATTGACCTCAGGACCGACCAAAATACTTTCTCCGTAACCCAATAAATTTAACAAGTATCGCAAATTCTTGTAATCTTTCGCTAACTGTAGAGCAGTCACTTCTATCCCAAATGTGTGCTGAAAGGAATTCGGTTCTGCAATAAATTATTAATTTATAATATTTATAATAAAATAATAATGAATAATCGAATTATATTCATATTCATAAATTAATTTTGAATTGTATAATTAATAACCATTCCCAAGTTGCCAGTCTAGTTTCATCTCATGACTTTTTGCAAACTCTATGATTTTCCTAGCGTTAAAATCATTCCAAGAACCATCAGGATTTCGAAGTAGAACATTCAAGTCAAAAAGCATTCTGATTCCTGATTTTTCTGTAAACTGATAGAGGGAAAGGAAGTCTTTCCTTGAAATGGTGAAGTTGCTAATATCGATGGTATCAGGTGAGCCTATTAAATGCGATTTGGACCTGTTCGATGAAGTCTATAAAAATATTTCAGAATTTGAACAGAATTTAAAAATCCAGTATCAATTTGACAAGAAATTTGAAATTTATAATCGTATAGATCCAAATAATAATCTACCTCATTGAAAAATAGACAATCTGCAGCAGTGCCACCGATTCTAACGTATGCGGGGCTCAAATGACTCGCTAAATTAATGAATTTTTCATCTGAAATCGGCAGGTCTTTCATTCTTCTTAATAAGGAAGACTCCAGGCCGAAGGATAAAAACATGCTCGATGTTGTACGCAAAAGAGGTTGTCTAGGATTCAAAATTACAGAATGTCTTTCCGTATCTGGCAATGAATGAATCAAATTCCATATACTGAGAAATAAAAACGCCAAACAGAGGCTCACTACCAGGGTTACCATTATTCGACGTGTCTGTCTAAGACCTGAAACAAAAATACACTTTGTAATTATACACAAATAGATTTTTTTGAAATCCGCTACTCCACTGTTATCAACTGTTATGTTTTAATATACATGAAGAGTCGAATAATGCAGTAAGCATTTGGACTTATTCAAAATAGAATAATAATTTTTAAATCAAAAATTAACTTACATTCAGCGTTATAGCCGTTTTTCGGCATCCAGGCACTTCCCATGTTTCCCAAGACGAGATAGCTCATTTTGATGATATCCTCTGTCCACAAGTTAGGTATAATAAAACTCAACGAAAATATCGTGGTATATCATTTTGTACTACAAAAGTCATGCACTTTCTCAACTCGTTTTGCTTGACATTTATATAAAACAGCTATTTTCTTCTTCGACTATACCTCTATCAAGTAGAAATAGAATTCCTTGCCCTGTATCAGTCATTTAAATCGGAAACCGTGAACAGTCAGCTAGTATAATTGTGACTTGTGAATGAATGAAACAGGATAAAAATAAATTGAATAAAAATCGATATCTAAATTTCGAAGTGAGAGAGACGACGACGCCCTTAACCTAAAAGGTATAAGTAATAGAAACCGTGTATAGTTTATTAAAATAAATCTAAATAATTTTAATTAAAAGTATGTCAATTATTATATTCAGTTTTAAATATAAAATTGCAGTATAGTAGAAATTGAATTTCGCGGTACCTTATTTGTTTTGACAGCCATGTTGACAACTTAGGATTCAAATTCTTACAAGTGCACTAATTCAATACTTCGTTTATTATATAAGAATCGTGAACTCATAATGTCATACACATTGACAAAATGGTCCGATGTGTCTACAGTGAAGGAAATTTCCGGTGGAGAAAACTTCGATTATTTATTTACACCCAGGAATAATACATTTTCTTACAAGGGGAAATAAGGCTTCGCCTCGGCCGCATACCACATGCGTGCGGAAGTACCATTTTTCCCCCTTGTAAGAGAATGAACTATTTTTTTACTTATAAATTAATAAGTGTTATTCGATAATTCAAAGCATCTTAAATAATTTCTAAAATCTTGAAAACTTTAAATTTAAATTTAGAAATTTTCAAAATTGAAAAATGAATTTCGAATGAATTTAAATATAATCACAATTTTAATAAAAAAATATAATACTATATATTACATAGATATAAAATTGAGTATATCAAATATTCTTCACTTAGAACATGCTGAGATGTCGACTCCGTGAATTACAATAAATGCCATCGAATAAGCAGGCAAAGTAATTGTTTTCCCTATTTCCAGAATTATTGGTTTGAAAGGAGGCAATTCTCCATTCGGAAGTATGTTTAGCTCTTCTCCATTCATTTTGATTGCACTGTAGAATAAATTCTTATTAAATATTTGGAATTAAAATATTGAAAATTGAAAATATTTTAATCGAATAAAATGAAACGTACTTAGATTGCAAATTGTCTGCAGTAAGAGCATAGAGAAATATAGTATTTGTAGGCGAAGATTGAAATCCCTGAATCATAATTTTTACGGGGTGATTGAAGAGATTCATCCCGTAAAATGTGACGGCTGGTACTCTGTTTAATAGAGATTTTTCAGAAGTACAATGAGCATAAAACCTGATTTTTCCGAAATTATTTGTGGTTGCAATTTGCAATACTTTATTGGAAACAAATTGTTTAAAGACCACAGCTACCCACCAATCAGGATTGGGGGTTAATGTAGGTCCCACCATAGCATAATTTCCACCGAAAAAGGATTGTCTGATCACAACTTGAAGTCCAGCGCTTGCAGAATATCCTAGTTTATCCAAGAATAGAAATCCGGCAACAAATCGGTCTGAAAGTTCCGGTGCACCTCCACCAAATGCACTACTGGTTTCTGCTGTTAGGAAATAATATTTAGGTTTTAATGTAGTATATGATGATAGAGTTTAAAACTTTATAAGTAAAAAAAGAAGACCAACACAGCCACATCTTAGTTTTTTTCCCTGCCGCATTAATTGCATTTTCAAGAGTCTTGATTTGATGTGAGAGAATATTGAAGACATCAGGATTTATAAAATCCTGGACTTGAGCTTTTCTGCCGTTGAGATAATATTGATGCCAAGTAACAAAATCGACGCTATCCTCGTTGTTTTCTAAAAATTCTTGGGCATAATTTTCTCCACTTTGAGTTGGATGTTCAGAATCTCCAATATGATTGACTTCAGGTCCGACTAAAATACTATCTTCATACCCTGATGTATTCAACAAGGATCGCAAATCATAATAATCTTTGGCTAACTGTTGAGCCGTGATTTTTACTCCAAATACGTGAAGAAAGGAATTTGGCTCTGCAACACATTTATTAGAATATGATTATTAATAATTACGTTTTACTTGTGTTGTGAAATTAAGTTTAAATCATGTTAACCATTTCCAAGTTGCCAATCTAAAGTCATTCCATGACTTTTTGCAGTTTCAATAATTTGCTTAGCGTTTGAGTCGTTCCAAAAACCATCAGAGTTTCGAAGCAGGACATTTAAGTCGAAAAGCATCCGGATCCCTGTTTTTTTGGTAAATTCATAGAGTGAAAAGAAATTTTCCTTTGAAAATGTAAAATTAGTGATGTCCTGGCCATCAACTGGACTTACTGCTTGAAAATTTGAACTATCTACTGATGTCTAGAAAAAAAAATTAATTATAAGTTAAAAAAGAGTTTAAAGTTGAAACCATGAACTGTACGAGTAATTCAAATTGATTTCAAAAGCCTTTAAATTTAAAAGGCACTTGTAATTTACATTTGTATATCAAAATAATAATAAACCTCATTGAAAAATAGACAATCTGCAGCAGTGCCACCGATTCTAACGTATGCGGGGCTCAAATGACTCGCTAAATTAATAAATCTTTTATCAAAAATCGGCAGTTGTTTCATTCTTCTTAATAATGAAGAATCCAGACCAAAGGATAAAAACATGGTCGATGTTGTGCGCAAAAGAGGTTGACTAGGATTTAAAATTACAATGTGTCGGTCCGGTTTTAGTGGTGAGTGACTCAAATTCCACAAAGAGAAAAATACAAACGCCAAACAAAGGCTCACTATAAATGTTCCCATAATTGAACGCACTCGCCTATCTGAAATACAAATGCATTTTAAAAGCTCTTCTTATAAAATGAAACATAGAGAAATTGATTAATTATTAGAATAATTAAAACGTATTATAAAATAAACTTACTCTCATAAAACCCATCACCGTTAAGGTTTTGATACTGATGGCTTTTCATCCTATTTGCAATGAGATAACTCATTTTAATAATTTCTCTCAGTCCACAAATCAGTTATTTTAGATATCCTAAATTGTCATCGTTTTCTACCGGTAAGAAACCTATCGCACAGGTTTATTTTCATCTCTGACAGCAAAATGAAACAGCTGATTATGAATTTGTATTTCAGTTTCCAGAACGACCCCAACTGACCCCAACCCAACCTATAAATTCATTTAAATTGACATGGTTTAGGTTGGTACCCATGTTTAATAATTTGTATTTTGAATATTATGTCAGATAATGTCCATTCAAACATTTTCTCAATTGAGGTAAAATTTTCCATTTTATCGAAAGCTTTGAAACATACATTATGGTTATTTTTTACGAAAAAGTAGAATGATGATAATTCCAATACTTCATATTTATTTCTACTCAATTAAATCATTTTTAAATAGTAAGTTTATTACATATATAATTTTTTTTAAATACATAATAATATATTATAAAAATATATAAAAATATGCATTTGAATTATGTAAACAGATGTAAACATAAAAACTAAGGTAAAAATATAAATTACAATTTAAATTTGATCACAACAGGGTAAAATAAATATTTCTACACCACGTTTTTAATTGCTAGCATTCTGGAACATTTGCACTATGAACAATAAATACCATAGAATATGCTGGTATTTTAATCATTTCTCCATTATTAAAAATAAGTGGTTTGAATGGAGGTAAGTCACCATTTGGTAATAATTTTAGAATATCTCCGTTTATTTGAATCGATCTGTAAAAAGACAATAAAATTTAAAACTAAATAAGTCACGGAAATTGGAAACTGAGGAATGATCAAGCATTTTTAAAGAGGTTTATTAATAGGATAAAAATAGATATCTGTTAAACCAACCTCGATTGTAAACTATCTGAAGTGAGTGCATAAAGAAATATCGCACTTTGGGAAGGCACAGGAATTCCTTGTATTGAAATCCATACTGGATTTTGATCAATATTTACTCCGAATATTGTGATTGCTGGATCTCTATTCAAAAGAGCTTTACGTGGAGTGCAGTGAGCGTAGAGTCGTAAATTATCAGTATTATTTGGAATCAACAGACTTAAAACCTTGTTAGATACGAATTCTTTATAAATGACGCTGACCCACCAATCAGGATTTGGTTTTAAATCGGATGAAATTAAAGAGTAATTTTCACCGATGAAGGATTGTCTGATTACAACCTGAATTCCTGCTTTAGCACTGTATCCCAACTTGTCCAACCACAAAAATCCTGCTACAAATCTATCTGTAATTTCCGGTGTACCACCATCGTATGCTGTACTTGTTTCCGCTACAATATAAAAAAATAGATTACAAGTAGAATTAAATTTTAGAATTAATAGTAAATAACCATTTACATAGCCACATTGGAATCCTATTCCCTGATGAATTTACAGCCTCCTCCATAGATTTGATTGAAGGCGATAAATAATTAAAGATAGTAGCGTTTATAAAATCACTGACTTGTGCGTCTTCTCCTCTCAAATAATATTGATGCCATGTGACGTAATCTACACTATTTTTCGAATTTTTTAAAAATTCTTTAGTATAAATTTCTCCATGATGAGAAGGTCCTCCGACTTGATTTACTTCAGGACCAACTAAAATGCTATTCTCGTAGCCCGCAGAATTCAATAAGGATCTCAGGCGTTTGTAATCATTTGCTAGTTGCTCCGGTGTGATCGTTAAATTAAATATCAGCGGAAAAGAAGGAGGTTCTGAAAAAATAAATATTTTTTTTAATTAGCCTTGTATTCAATGTAATTTGATATTTGGATTCCAGGTTAAACATGAACTAAATTTATCTATCTAAATTATTTACCGTTCCCCAATTGCCAGTCTAGAGCCATCTTCTGATTTTTAGCAAAGCGAATTATATTTCTAGTGTTAGAATCGTTCCAAGTTCCATCAGCTCTTCGAGTTAAGACATTCAAGTCGAAAATCATCCTCAAGTTGGATCTTCGTGAAAATTCGTAGAGAGAATTAAAATCTTTCTCTGTAATTGTGAAGTTGCTAATATTTTCAGCATTTTTTGGATTCCTTATTGTTCCAGGTGAATTGAATGTAGACTGTATTATAAAAATATAATTTTTAAATAAAAAAGTTTATGAATGTTTGTTATAAATTAATTAAAATAAAAATACAATTATAAAACCTGATTGAAAAATAAACAATCGGCAGAAGTCCCACCATATCGTACATAGGCTGGACTCAAATGGCGAGCTAAACTGATTAATTTCTTATTTAAAATTGGTAAATTATTCATATTTCTGAATAATGAAGCGTCTATCGCAAAGGATAAAAACCGTCTAGAAGTCGAGTGCAGAAAAGAAACTTCGGGATTTAAAATAATAACTTTTACGTCACTTAATATTGGTTGAAAATTAGAAAAATGCCATGTAAACAAACACAAAAAAATTAGCATTGAACTGGCCATGATGTATGCAGTTTTATCTGAAAATAAAAAATGATACATTATAAATATTTTAAGATTTATGTTATTATTATCTGTTATTATATCTGAAATAGAATATTTTATATGAGCCTAGGACGTATCACTTATACATTATTCATATTAAAAATACAATATACTGTATTTTTTTTTAAATTTAAATAAAAATTTATTAAGAATAACAATAATGTCAATAAAAACTTACGTCTTTTTAGATTGTGTGGAATATTTTGATGATTTTGATTGTGCTTCTTCACATTATAATTTATTGCAGTAAAGCATAAATAAGTCATTCTGAGTTTCTGTTTCATTAATAAATAAACAATAACATTCTAATAAGAATCAAGAAAATCAGCATAGCTATAATTATATAATAATAAAGTTTTGATGTTGATTTGATGCTCTTGATCCTCTGATAATTGTTTATAGGTTATGACATGACTGTTGATGAAGGTATAACCGGAATAGTCAAGACAGTCAAGTCAGGTCAAGTGTTGTCAAGTCTGGTCAGAGCTCATCTCTGGTCTGGTCAAGTTAAGTCAAGTCAGCCGTCACTGCCAGACAGCCGCCCGGGCCCCGGACTGCTCTCGCCACACAGTGTTGTTAAAAGCTCAAAATCACCGTGAAATTAGCACATGTAACATTATTAGTGTGATATAGAGGTGGTAATTGGTATTTGGTAGCTTTTGAAAAGTTTCTTAATTTGATCTTTATAAAATAACCACATAAGAAAAAACTATTCTTATAACTGAATCTTGTATTTTTTAAATTAACAACAATGAATTTGTTCATTGTTCCATAGAAAAAATTTCTAGGTTCCTAAGGTATTTTTATTTTTCATCTTCGAAGCTTGAGTGTCATCAGTTTTTCTTAACAAAGAGTGGAGCTCTCTTTCCAATTTTGCTTTTTTTATTAGTCCTTCGGAGCGACGATTCCTTCGCTGCCTTTGGGCTGCAAAAATATTTTCTTTAATCTCATTAATAATAATTAATCAACTTAATGTGGAATATTTCGTTTCCTTTTTATAGTTTCGTTACTTTAAAACTTACGAATGCTTACAGGTACATAAAGGAACTGCAGTTGATATTTTTATGTATAAAAAACCAGAATTTGAACTTGATGATTGAAATAAAGTTGACCTACTTCGGTGTATATTTGTACGATTTCTGTATGAAACAGTGTGACGTCTTTTCCTTTTTGATACCAATCTGTGTTTTGATTCTGAACTACTTAATTCATCTTCTGCCCAAAATTGACGATCTGCTTCATCGAAAATTCTTGACATCATCAAAATTGGTTGCTTAAAAAAGAGAAGCATTTTAATTATCTTTTCTTCGTTACACATTTTTTGTAAACTTACTGCTTCACCAGACACTCTAACGAAATTGTTACTTCTGTCCCTGAAGTTAAATTGAGACATCCTTTGAATAGTAGTGGCAGAAATCAAACTCGTACAAGGATAACCTTCATCATCTTCAGAACTATAAACCATTTTTCTTGAATCACCTCTAGCGTGATGACCCATTTTCTATTTTTTTGGATATTCTTTTTAATTTATTTGTATTTAAGTATAAAGTTACTGGTAAATTTGATAGGATTAAAATACTACAGTTATTAACATTATGTCAAATCAGTTTAAAAACTGAATTCGTTGCGATCTTCTTTTTTTTTAATTAAAAAATTTCAGGTAATTGAAAAACTACCAGTGTTCCGCATGAATACATTTATTCAACTCATCAAAAAATATTTTAATGTAAAAAAAAACATTTTTGTATTGAATAAAAATAATATTCAGATTTCTGAATAACATACAAAAGTAACACGCAAATTTACGTATTGATATTTGTATTGTATGCAAATGTGTATACAATAAAATTTGGTCAAAAAAATTAAATAAAATGATAAAAATACGTTAACAGCGAAAAACCGCTTCCTAAAAACATTGGTTTACTATCTTTATCCGAGTATATTTACTATTGTAGACATATTTATTTTATCTGATACTATGCAACTTTTAACATTCACACACATTTTGAGTCAACCTCTCATTTTCGTCCGTTGTTAATAAAATTATTATTGCTTACATGTTATATCATTCGCACAGATATCAATTTCAATATGAAAGAAATTCATTGACTCAACAGTTCCATATTTACGCAAATCAAAATTGATTATAATCCATTACCCCTAATTAGTCATTTTCAGACTTTCGCTGCTTCTTTCCTCTTGAACTATCGGTGTCATGAGGACTTGGGATAATATGGCTGCGCTTCTTTTTTACACCAGATTCACTTGCTTCGCTGCTACTGCTTGCTGCAGTTCTAGTTTCTCTGCGAAACGACATCTCGCCAGTTACTTGTACTAAAATCTGAAAAAATAGAAGATTTTGATTAAAGTTATGAAATTAAAATTATGTAATATACCTTTAAATTTTGATTAAAAAAGCATACATAAATCTATTTACTGTTTAATGTTCAAAACTTTCATTTTGCACTTACTTGCATATGTTGCAGACATTCTTCTTGCATTGTGATAGCCATTTTATAAACGAACGTATCATGTTTGTTGTACATGATAGCATTTTGAAACATAAGCATAACATCTCTTTGAAAATGCCTCGTGGACCTGATGGTTCCATTGTCAATATTCTTCTTAATAGTAGACAAGTCCATGGGTCTGAAGATAATAGAATGATATCCCGGAGCCTGATCTTCAGTAATAGGCCTGAGGAAGGCCGATGCGTACTTATGAGTCGCCAGTCTATTATAAACTAACATAACGGCCTTCTTCCAAGCCCTATAATCAGCACTCTCTATACTTCCTTCCATCTCAGGTTCGCTATCCACGGCAATAGTTTGCCTCTTCGAATAAGTCTTCATAACTCTTCCTCCACTCAACTTACTTAAAGTCGATTCCTCCTCATCTAATTCCGCCACAGATTCGGAAAAACTATCCTGTTCTTTCTTAACGCTAACATCTAAATCAATATTTTTCTTATCCTCCTTCTCTTCTTTAATCTCCTTCTCGGTTTTCAACCCTTCATCATTCGAAGTTTCCTCATGGAATTCTTCCTCTTCTTTTGGCAACTCCAACTTTATTTCTTCATCTTTAATGAAATCCTCTTCATTCGGCAACTCTTCGGACTCCTTTATAGGATTGATTTCTTCTATCTTTTCTGGCTCTTCCTCTTCCAAATCTTTCGAATCCTCTTTCGAAACTTCCGTATTAGTAGTCCTATTAGAAAAACCTTTTCTATCATCTTTTTTAGAATTTCCCACCTCAGAATCCACGACTTTTTTCGATTCTTCTTTAGATAGCTTCAAAGTTTCTTCTTTCTCATTTTCACCACTATCTTCTTTGATTATTATGTCTTCAGCATCTTTAGAAGATGTTGAGGATTCTGTACCATCTGCAGGACGTTCTATCAAAGAGATTTCCTCCTCTTCCTTTTTCTTTTCCCGGTGACTCGGTAAAATGTCTTCATCTTCGAGAATCAAACTAATATCTTGGGATTTTTCTGTATCTTCTGCACTCGGAGGATCATCCGAAGATATACTTAAAACATCAGTGGAAGGCGCATCCTCGTCACCGGTTATTTTCGCGAGATTCAGTTCTAGTTGGTCTACGTCTTTAATACCATTAGCTTCCTCAGACTCTTTTGATATTTTTTTCTCACCAGATTTCTCCTTTTCAGAGACCAATTTCGACTCCTCGAGCAGTGAGTCATCCAGAACCTGGAGAATATTCTCTTTCACATTCTCTTTTGTTTCCTTTTTGGAATTTTCTGGCAAATTCCTCAAATTATCCTTTATTTCCTTCTTTGCATCATCTTTCGCAGACTTTTTTAGATCATCTTTAACAGGTTTTTTCGTCTCCTCTTGAATAGACTTTTTTAAATCTTCCTTAGTAGTCTTTTTTTTATCCTCCTTAACAGACTTTTTTGAGTCTTCATTAACATTCTGTTTTACATCTTCCTTATCAGATTTTGCTGGATTCTCCTTAGTAGATTTTTTTGCGTCATCTTCTTTTACATTCTCTTTATCAGGCTTTTTTGTATCCTCCGTAGTTTGTTCTTTGCTCTCTTCTAATTTCGTTTTACTTTCTACCTTCACTTTCTCTTTCAATTCTAAGCTTTTTCCAGCCTGAACTTTCTCGTTTTTTGACTTTTCATTTGACTTTAAACTTGTTTCAGTATTGATTTCTTCCTCCGATTTGGATTCTCCTTCCTTAAATTCCGGGGGAGCAATTTTTTCAGCTGTCACTGTTCCAATAATCTCTGCGATATTAGAACTGCTGGAGTCAATCTCCTCAATGGAGATCTCACTTTCCGGAGAATCGGACAAGGATACGGTTGCAGGGACATTTTTAACCTCCTGTGTTTCAGGTGCAAGTGAAAGTTGAGGTATCAAACTCGCCATGACTCCCGTAGTTCCGGTGTCTAAAACCTGAGGATTGCTGGTTATCTCTCCCTTGATTAGCTCTTCGATGTCTCCAATAATCTCATTAATCTCATCTTTGTCTATTACATCAGCCATTATGTCCTTGGGAATCACTTCGTCAATATGATCTATGATTTCTGATGCTGACAAATTCCCTGCAGGTAAACTTGGTTCAATTATTTGAACATTCCCACTTTGATTCTCCACCTGCATAATTTGAAGATTAATATTTTGTTGAGGAATATTCGTAGTGGAGGCGTGAGGTTGTAAATTTGGAAGTGTGGTTCTTTGCAAATTCGCAGGGAGTTCCAGCAACATGGAAAGAGTTGGCGCTCCGGCTGATGGTCTTTCCGGAGTTGCATTGGCGATTGCAGTTGAAACCAACTGATGAAGTTGTGGGGAAACTGTTTGATTCAACTGTGGATTTGGAATTTTGGGACTAGAACCTAAAAGACTCGCGATTGTTGGAGATGAAACTTGTGCAGAAGATGTTTGTGTTTGGATTTGGGTCGTGGGACTGGGTGATTTTAACAAACTAGTGAGCAGAGGAGATCTGCCGCCCTTATTTTTCTTTTCTTCCTCGTCCGTCGAAGACGGATCCAAGGTATCGTGACCATCAGAACAATCTGATTTTTTTTGAATTGCAAAGTTGAAATTTTGGGGAGCTTGTACGTCTTGCTTTTGTCGTTTTGCAAGCCAGGCAATTTGCGTCTTGCCCTTTTGTTCTTGTTCTCGTTCTTCCAGCTCGATTTGAAGACACATTTTTTGGATCTTATCCTCCGATAGGTTTCCGCTTTTAAGTTGGTTTATTTCGTTTTTGATGCATTGATATTCTTCCCTTTGGGAAGCTAAAAGCTGATTTATTTCTGCTATTCTTTCCTGAGCCAGTCTGCGAACGATAGATTCGCCTGTAGTCTCGCTGCTCTCCTTTTTCTTTCTTTTTGGCGTGTCAGCGTT
>JAUESI010000007.1:4925481-4944523 GCA_032275145.1 Synergus laeviventris | reverse complement strand
GCGGATGGTAGCGGACTCCAAAATGTCCAAGATCGCTCCAATGCAAATCCAATCGACCAATCTGGCATCTGCTGTTTCAAAACATGAGGAACGAAATGGAAATGGAATCAGCTGGTTAAATCGTGGATTGTGAAATGTTCGGACTTGGAACTAAAATTTGCAATGGCCGTTCGAAAAGAAGCTGTCAAATGTAGAGAATGTTGAATTTAGATTTATTGACATTTCTGAGTGTTTTTATTGACAAGATTTCTTTGTCTAGGCGATCAAGTTTTAGTGCCGAATTATTGGGTGTGGGTTCATTATGTAGAGTGTTATAAGACTGAATGTATTTATAGAATCAGTGATTAAATTACACAGGACGTGCGCTCAATCCAAATAATAAGGAAATTCGAGACACGTCATCCTTGCTACGGATCTGAGAGTAATAGATTTATTTTCGTGATATAATAATAAATCCCAATAACGAAAATGCATAATCGAAGGCGCATGCATAATTTCACGTACGTTAGTTCGTGCGTGAAGTACATGATTTTTTTACTGAACTTTATCTTCTGGGTAAGCCATTCGTCATCATCCTCCTGCTATCTTTGTGTAATTCTATCTTAATTCTAGACAAAATTGACATATTTTTTTGTAAATTTCCCCTAGAAATCATCGGTATTTTATATTCCCGATTTCTAGAGTAAATTGACACATAATTTTTTACAGTGCATGGTATATTTTTTTAAAGACAACAATGTTGTTTTGAAAAACCGAATTAATCCTCATAAAAACTTTTTTTATATTTTATTTTATAAAAATAAACGATGTTTTACTGATCTATTTCTGTTTAGCTTTTTGGAGGTTTGCTAATTGGCGTTGGTCTTTACGCTTTCGTCGATAAATGGCAAGCTACTGGTTCTGTAAGAGTAGAAAATGTTTATGATGTCGTACTAAATATTTCTCTAGTGATGGTCATAGCCGGAGGTGTCGTTTTTATTGTCAGTTTTGCGGGATGCGTTGGAGCTCTGCGTGAAAATACTTGTCTTCTCAAATTCGTTAGTATCTTCTCTTCTAAATAATTCTAAATAAATAGGAAAATATTTGCTAACCTCTTTTCTTTTTTATTTCAGTACTCCTTGTGTTTATTGGTGTTTTTCCTGCTCGAAATGGGAGTTGCAATAGTTGGTTTTGTCTTTCCTCACACACTACAGTCTTTACTGGAGGAGTCGTTCACTGACAAAATAATCCAATCATATCGTGAAGATCCTGATCTCCAGAATTTTATCGATTTTGGACAACAAGAGGTAAGTCGTTGTTCCAAATAATTTAAAAAAATGTATTTTTATTTTAATATTGTCATTTGCATCTAATTGATAATTTTTTGCAGTTCAAGTGCTGCGGTTTAAGCCAAGAAGGATACTTAGACTGGGGGAAGAATGAATATTTCAATTGTTCTAGTCCTAGTGTAGAACGATGTGGCGTTCCATTTTCTTGCTGTATAAATGCAACGGATATTTCGGTAAGTTAATCAATAATACTCTAAAAATACCTTTTCTATTTCATTGTAATTCAAATTCGTTACGTGTTATTCAATGGAAACCTAAATGACTATTAAATGATTAGACAAAAGCCATAAATCAATTTTAATAGAAAATAAATATTGTTTTTAGAGTGGACTAGTAAATATCATGTGTGGCTACAAAGTGCAAATGTATCCAGTATCAGAGGCGAGTAAAAAAGTGTGGACCAACGGTTGCATTGATATTGTACGTAGTTGGGCGGAACGAAATCTATATACGATAGCAGGAATCGCGCTGGGCGTCGCATTGAGCCAGTTGTTCGTTATCTATTTGGCGAAGACACTCGAAGGTCAGATCGAACTGCAAAAGTCGCGTTGGCAGCACTCCTGAGGTTGACCTCAGGCCACCTACCGCTATCATGTAAGCTCCTCCGCCGGCAGGCAGGTGGCCAGTGGCCGATCTAGAGGTCAAAATGCTGAAGCCAGTGTGAATGCTCGAATGGCGTTGCTCGTCCTCTTCGCGATTTCTCTTTACGTGCTCTTCATCCTCTCGCTGATACGGCTCGTTCTCTACTTCAAGAACTACTTTCATTTGTTCCTCAACAAAGATTGATTTCGCGACACTGGATAAGCGGGATTCATCGCCTTGTGATTCTCAGACTGTTCTCTTACCCATTGTTCTCTCGTATTAATGGCTAAGAAAATCCATTAACACAACATGTCACGCGAACAGAATTGCGTGATCTGATATTTTGATGCTTTTTATTCGTCTAGCTGTAGGTGTCTAAGATATACATACGCCGAATTTTTAAACTGGAACTTAAAATTCCCTCGAATCAATATTTTTGGATAGAGTAAGAGCTAGTAAAAATTTTACTTTTAAAAATGAAAACTAGGAACTAATTTTTTATAAAATAAAATCAGGAATCTGAAAATATGATTCGATTTTAAGTTCTGGTTACCGGTGTTGACTCGGGTGATTTTTTCGGTAATCATGAGTCTATGTAATTATTCAAACCTTCATAGTCGGAAAGATTTTTGGAGTTTGCTTTCTGTGTTTCAAAAAATATAGGAATGCATATCCAAGTGAAATAAGGGTGCTTTCACTTAGAAAAATATTTTACCGGCATTTTCGATCACCCGCTTCGACACCCTTAAGGCCATCGTGATGGTTTTTAATTGTTATGTCACCCTATTAATTCGTCCCGAAGAATTCGGGATTTGAAGACAACCCTTTGCCATTCACTTCCCTAAGTTGACTTAATCCTTGTGATTTTTATATTGGTATTGAGCCTTTGCTCTGTATTTCTTTTTGAACAAATGGTATTTTGAGAATGTAAGATTTAATAAACCTTGCCATCGACGCACGGCTACTGAATAGTTTAAGTTTTAGAAAATAGTAGCTGTTCGTTCATGCGTTTCTGGAGAATTTTTTTACTCTTTTTATGTCTTTCTTCTTTTGGTAACGAAGCAAGCACAGGAAAAAAACGCACATCGGTAGTCGACGCATTTCTAATTTGATTTTCGATTGGGACTGAAGAGTTCTATAAATGCAGTTAAATTGCCCGTCTAGCTCAAACATTATGTTTCGAGAATAAGAGACCTGTGCCAAAATCCCGTGCATATTTTTGCATTAATTTCTTATTAATAAATCTGACAATAAACTTGCGTGAGTGTATGGATTTTTTTTGTTAATGCACGTCACATGCAATTTTGTATTTTTTATCTTGGTAAATTGTATGAGTATTGATGCAATACTATTATATTATTAACATTGTAGACTATTCTTCATAGTTTTTAATACACAAAAAATTACTCTAACATGTACGCCACTGCAGTAAAATATATGCACACAATGGCAAATTATTAAATAGAGTACAATTTTGGTTCTTCATTTGAAATATCAAAAATGATAACATTTTCTATTTTTATTAGATAAGAGCACATTTTATTGCAGTGCATCTTATAAAATAATCTGTCCAGATTTTAGTATTTTATTTTACTCGACCAAATGTTGATCCTACTCAATTGTAATTATTTTATCTGTAAGTAGTCAAGCATAGATATACGAGACTTTTGAAAATGTTCGCTCAAATAAAATTTGTATTGAAACAATTTTGCTTTTTGTTAAACTTTATTTTACGAGCTGAATATTGCAAACTGAGCTATATTATAATAGTAATTAAGATCTACCAGTGTACAGGGAAGAATCAACTCGATTATCGTTACAATATTCAAAAATTATACTTTGTCCGTCTATTAAATTATTACTTTTGAATAATTCTGCTAACAGTGTGTCCATCTGATCAGCTACAATGAAACCAGTGTCGCAATGAAACATACGTAGTTTTTCAGATGTGGATACATTGTTGGAATTTGGAATGCCAAGTAAATCGGCGATTGAATCTATTGCTTTTCCAATTGTCCAACTTACAGAGACGAAAGCTCCTTTCGATTTTCCAGTATTTTTCGTGGTTACAGGATAGTAAACGAGAAAATACCGGCGATTGACTGTAGGAATTCCTTGCGATCCAACAGAATGACCTTTTAATTTCATAAGTTGTACCTGGAACAAAAATAATGGTTATGACGATTTTTAAATATGTATTGTATAAGAGTAATAATTTCGAAAACTAAACACCTACTTTTATAACCATCGACGAATTTTTAGACTTTTTCAGCTTCTCTTTAACCTCTTGATCAACTGCACTTTTTGCATCCGAAAATTTCTGCTTCGGTATTTCCCATTTCTTTATCTCTTTCGTTCTTTCCTCTTCACTTAATTCCAAACATCCATGATAGCGATGAGCCAAACAAAAATGTTTTTTGCACTTCACACATGGCATTTCTACTGGAGAAGTCTGATTGCAAGAATCATGAGTGCATCGATAACTACTCGATTTTTCCGTGTTGGTGATTATATTGTCGATGAATTTAGAACAGGAATGCGACAATGTATGAAAATGATCTTTGCAGAAAATGTATTTACAATGTTCACATGTAAATGGTAAAAAATCTAGTTGCTTGCAATTAGTTAAGGTACAACGAGTGCCAGTTGTAGGAAACTCCATGGTATATCTTATTAGTTTAACTAAATTAGAGAATATACTCTTTTAATGAAGATGAAATTAATTTAGTTATGGGATGGTGTTGGAGAGTGTAGATGATTTTCACTAAGAGTGCCGAGAGCTAGGTTGTTCCACTTTTGCTCGAGTTCTTTTAGAGTCATATGAGAGTCACCATTGTCGCTCTCGGGATCTGGTAATTCGGATAATGGTACGAGAATTTCGTCTAGAGGAAGTTTTTCTTTTCTCCAGGCGTCGTCTATTAGATCTAATAATCTGCCGTCCCCACAAACTTGACTGTCCATCACCTGCACTTTTGTTCCAGTTAAGAATATGGATTTTACTGAAAATGAAAATAAAAATGTTATCTCTTCTCTTTTCAGTCTTTAAAGATGCTTGAGTATTTAAGAGTTTTTTTCTTAGTTTTGTATCTTTTTAATATTATTATCATTATTTAATATCTATATTTGATATAATTTTCGAAAATGTCAATGATATTGCAAATTCTGTCAAACGTCAGAGAATGTTTGTTTCAAAATAAAATTTGCAGATTGATATAAGTAAATATTTCTAATTTAAATAAAATTGTATTTATTTTAATTTTTAAATGGTAATATTATAATTGTAAGCACATTATAAGCTTGGGAAAAATATATAAGACAAAGAAGGTTATCGTAACCTCAAAAAAATAAACCAGTAAATTTGGAGCATTTATGATTTCTATAGAGATAATCAAAGGGAAAATTAGCAATTATCAAAACAATATTTTGATTGTTAAACTTCAGTAAATTCGTAAACTATAAAAATAGTAAAAAATGACAAACCCTTTAGGCTTTGCTGATTTGCTCTTGTCTTCGATTTCACTAGACAAGTCACAAATTGAACAAATGGAATAATAGAAATATTTAATATATATGTAGCCAGGTGTGGACTGTGGTGGTGTGACGAGACACTCGAGACATAAAATTTCTTCACACGCTGTTCACACGAAAATTTTTCGGAAATTGGAAAATGTCAGAAAAACTTGTCCAATGGCGGCAAATTTGAAATTACGAATATGTCGTAAATATGGGAGAGGAAAACCGATCGACAAAATTAATTATTAATAATTTATTTATCTGTAACGTCTGTCATTGGATGTGTTCGATGTGTCTTGCAAATAAGAGAAGTGAAAGAAATAGAATTAAAAAGAAATTTAAATTGTACATCTATACATATAAAAGTATGAAAATAAAGTAATTAAGTATATTTTTGGTATATTATACAGCCCCATGCATTAGAGAAATCGGAAAAATAATGAAAAACATGATGTTGCTTTTTAAATTGAAATATTTTCTTTGACATTAATTTTATTTAATTAAACATTAAAAGTCAGTTAATTATTCTATTTAATTAATTTAATTCAATTTTTGTAAATTATTAGGTGTATTTACAGTCATATTGAAACCTCCGCCATAGAATTTTTTCTCGGACGGTGAAATTGCCGGAAGAATAGCCTCCGACACATCTTTCATTTCTAGATCTTTGTTGTAGATTTGTTCCTTTTTTTTTAATATAAAGTATTTAGCTTTAAAAGCATTTAGTTCTTTTTTCAGTCTCTCATTCTCGAATTTTTGTTCGTTTGCTAAAGATTCGAACATATTTCTTTCAGCTACAATACACTGAAAAAAAAATAAATAGACTAAATTAAAAACTGAAAGGCTGTATATTTAGGACGAACTTTTTAATCTACCTTCATTTTATTGCCTCTTTCCACAAGAGTTTTTTGAGTTTTCGACAAAACTTCCACAACTTCTGGACCAGGCTGTTTAATTAGCATTTCACGAATGTTTGTATAGAGTTTTTCAGTATACTTGATAGTTTTGTCTTTAGTAATCATTTCTGAAGACATTTTCAGAATTCGCTTTTGTAGAATTCGAACTTTTTGCAGCAGTTCAAACGTGTCAGGATCAGCACCCTTTAAAAAATAAATGATTCTAAAATAAACTCAATATTAAAATCAGTTTATCTAATTGCGAAATGATAAACAAATTTATTCCGAACCTCTAGTTTCCTCCACCTGTGAATATTTAACGGATTCTGGAGTTCTTCTTCCAAAGCTGTGACTTTCAATCTCTCTCTCGTCAAATCTTGTTGCAAATGAAAGACTTCTAATCTCAAATCACCTGAATTTTTCATATTTTTTGTCAAAATGACCTTTTCGCTTTTGAACTTTTGCACTTCTAACTTCAATAATCTAATTTCGTCGAGTTTCTGAGCATATTCGCTTTCATTACGTTGAATCGTTCCCTCCAGTACTTTCATTTTGCTATAAAGAAGAGCAATCTCATCATTTCTTCGTACAAGTTGAGTACCAAGAATATCGCGTTCAACTAAAACAGCATCAATTTCCTTCTTCTGCTGATTTATTTCCATCTGCGCTTGGTGTTCGTTTTGTCTTAAATGTTTTTCTTCTTTCTTCAGTTCCTCGATTTTGTGTCGTAAGGAAGATATCGTTTTACGAGTTGTTTGCAGTTCCACTTTTAAGTCTTCTTTTTCCTTTTCTGCTTTTCCTAACACTATAAAGAAAAAGTATTAAAATATGGACAATACATTTAATATGCTTTTCTCAAGTTTTTATTAAGTCACTCACGAAATTCTCCATTTGTTATACTAGCTTCTTTCAACACAACTTCCTCTTTAAATTGCTCGACTTGTTTATTTGCGACTTTTAATTTGTGTTTTAACTCTCGAATTTCATCTTGAGCTTCCGCTAAATTTTTTCCTAAACTATTCTTTTCTGCTTTTGCTATTTCGAAAGTATTTTGCAGTTGTCGACATTTTGACTCGGATTCGTATAAACGTTTTTTGAAATCTGATATTTCTGTTCTTTTCATTCTGATTTCGTCCATGTGATCGTCTACCTATTTCAAAAAAAGGTTCGAAACATTGAATAGATTTCGTCTCATAAATTACTTTACTTACTTTAAATGTGTAGTTTTTTTTCTACGAAGTTGAAATTATTTCTTACCTGGTCAGCAAGTTCCTGTGATTCGTGACAATATTTATCTCTTTCTTTCTCAAGATTCAAAATTTTTCTCTTTGACTCTTCCATAATTTGCCCCACTTCTTCGAGATTCGTTTCCAATTTTTTTCGTATCTGCTCATGGATATTGGCTTCCACTTGCAAAGATTTAATATTTTCTTTTAAGTTTGCTATGGTTTTTCCTAAATTTTCATTTTCACGAAGAGCTTTGTCTTTTAATTTCTTTTCGTCCTCGAGGAATTTTTGCAAAGCATAAACTTCCATTTCTGCATTTCTATGACTAATTTGAGTTTGTTTCAATTCATCTCCGATAGTGTTTCGCATTCTTTCCTCCTTAATAATTTTTTTCGACATGAATTCCTTCTCTGATTTTAATTTTGAAGTTTCGTCACGCATCCTAAATTTTTTGGAGTCATAATAATGTTCATTACTAAACTCCTTTCTCAACAAATCAATATTTAAGATAAATATTTAAGTAATAATTTATAAAAAAAAATAGTAATACTGTATAAATTACTTCTGCATTTCTATTCTCATAATATCAGTAGTTCTCCCACTATCAATCAATTTATTTTCAAGACTAGAATTCTGGGTATTCAGGTGATCAATGTCTGATTGCATATTCATTCCCTTCACGAGCAATTTATTAATTTCCTGTTGCAGATTTTCATTTGCAAGTTTTTGCTCTTTAAGCTGAGTTTCTAGTTTCGTAGCATGACTTCCCACGGTCTTTACTGACGAATTCGCGGTCTAAAATTAGAAAAAAGACTGTAATTTTTTGGTATGGTTTAAAAGGATCAGCGAAATATACCTACTGGAAAAATCTGGAGATTAAAGAGCTCGTCCTGGTTCCTCCATTACCTGCAATTCATTGACTCTTGTCTTTATTTCCTCCTGAAGCTGCTGGATTATTTCTTCAGCCTTCTCTCGAGCTCGTCGTTCTTTTGAAAACTCATTCAATTGTGCGTCCAAATTTTCTTGAGTTTCTGTTACTTGAATTTCAAGCTCTGTGGTCCTTTTTTCAAGTTCGCTGTTGTAATTTGATGTAGCTTTTATTCGTTCCCTTAATGCTTCTATCTCGCTTGTTAATCTATCTCGTTCGGAGACTAGTCCTTCTTTTTGTTTGCTTACTGATGTTCTAAAATGAAATAGGTCAATTAAAATTTGATTTATTTGTTAAAACTGGTTCTTTAAATAATTTTAAAATCTTGAATTATATTATAATTATTGCTTAGAACCATTACAATCAAATGAGTATTTCTATAATTTATTTTAAACTTACACTTGTTCCGAAGCTAATTTCTCTTTTTGACCAATATCTTGCTTTAGTTTTCTTATAGCACCTCGTAAATTTTCTATTATTTCCTGAGAATTCTGCTCTCGAGAATGAGCAGCGTCTGCCAGTTTCAATGCATTGACGATTTCCTGTTTGAGTTTAGTAATATTTTGTTCGTGGGCTTCGACAATATTTTCTAGGTCTTCTATTTTTTCAGCGAATTGCATCGATTCTTCCTAAAAAAAATAATTTCTAAATAAATATATAAGTAATTTTTAAATGAAAAATCTTACCTGCAGCAGTCTGCACTTTTCTGTCAATTCATCTTCATTTCTATGAGTTTTATACAAAGCTTCAAAAAGTCTGCTGTATTCTGCTTCGTAAGCAGCCAGTGTTTCATTGCTTTTCATTTCTTTTGCAATCTAAAAAAATAATTGGTCGAAAATAAATGTAGGTATATAATTCAATATTGATTAAATTAACGACATTAATATAAAAATTCAAGACTCGAAAATTTTACCCTTGCATAATCTTGTTCCAAAGTACAAAATACAGTTCCAGCGGAACTTCCTTCAGAAGATTGTTCAGCTTCTTCACTTCCACCATCCTATAATACGACGAAGAGTTTAAAAATAAATTTTATAAATTAAAATAAATTTATATTACACTATCGTTAAATACTGATTAAATTAAAATTTGACATACCCTCTCCAATTCGGCGTTCATTTCCATATCCATCATAACTTTTAAACAAAAATTATTTCTCTAAACGTTAAGCGAAAAACGTTAATGTTTTGCCTTTATTAAAAACAAATAGTTCAAATAATTATTTATTCAAAAATAAGTTAAAATAAATTTTCATTAATTAATTATGACAACCTCACTTTGACTGTAAACAAAACCACTTTAGGTTGTATGAAGTCAAGATTAGGCTGTGATTTGTTGACTGGATTCCATGACGACGAAGGAATTTAAAAGATGATCCTATGGAATTCCATTTCCATGAAGGAAATCAATATTCATATAGGCAGAGTATTTCTCTCATAAAAATAATTTTTTTTATATTTCTAAATGAAAAACCTATGCAGAATAAAATTTTGAAATAAAATATGTTTATACTATGAATTGAAAAGTTCGAAAATAAAAAGAATAACTATTTCTTATTTACTCTTATTTGGTCTATTTTTTCAAACTGAAAGTTATATATCGCTGAAATGACAATGACTATAAAATCTTTAATAACAAATTTTATTTACATTCTGTATCTTATTAAAGTTCATGACCAAAACCACAGATTATATTTTATTCGCATAATAGGTCGGTGATACGATTCTCTCACACAATTATATGCTTTACATTCAATAATCACGAACATCATATTTTGCATATACATTTTTACTAATACAATTGCTTCTTTCCTTATTTTATCACATTTGCATCGATCCACTGAATTTCAGAAAGTTTCCTAAGCTTAAAAATCAGGAAATTGTTTGTTAAAATAAAAGAGGAAGCCACAGTTTATCTCACTTAAAGTCTCTAACAGTTACCTTCAACAGTAAATATCCAAATTGAATCCTAAAATTATAATAATAACTATTTTAATCTTTCTCTGAAAGGATCGGTACTAATGCATTTACAAGAGAAAAAAATATATATATACATCACGCGCACGCAGGCAAATAATATAAAAATAATTCTGAGCTACGTTCTACTTTTTTTCTAAAGTCCAAATCGAGGTCCAAATTTCTTAACTATGTAATTGGCAGATTACACATTCATTGAACATTTTATCCCTCCAGATCACAGGATAATTATTTAATATTAGGCACAGGGAGAAATTGGGTGCTTTTAACATTACAAACTGCTCTTGTGTTAATGAAAATAAAAATGAAGACAAGTAGAATATCATAAAGTGGAATCGCTTTCAATCCTAATTTTTAGAATATTCTTAAATCTTTAATTTGCGAACGAATACATACTTTGAAATAAATGTTTGTGATTAATTTTAGAAAATAACTTTCTTATGCATACATGCAATATCCACATCTAAAAATTATAAAAATATAAGGCATTATGTAAAAAATAATTATTCCATGTTGAAGATTTCGATTTATCGCAAATTATTTTTTTCAAGAATATTATAAATATTGCTTAATCTTTTTTTTGTAGTTTTTTTACGCTTACGATTATAATTATGTAATTTCTAAGTTTGTTATATAAGAGAAAAAACTCCGCTTTAGGTACGTAAATTTTAACTTTTATGAGCAAATATGCTTAAATGTTACACACATTTGAAAAATCCAACTACATATTTGAGTGTTCCATTTTTAGTTAGTTTTTGACGATTGTATCGTCATACCTGAAATTTATAAGTTTCTCATCATCATTGAAGAATTTAAAAATAGTATATGTATTTCTAAACGTCTTTATATTACGTACGCAGATTGAAATATAACATATCATGAGTTAGATTTAAAACTTCTACTTTTTCGTATCGGTAAAAATGGATAAAATGAATGTTTTTAGAGCTTTTAAGAACACATTTTGTTCTAGACTTTTTAATTCAAATAAAAAATAATTTTCATGACCTTTCACTAAGAATGATTCACAAATTAATATAGTGATTTTAATTAATTTCTCTCGAAACCGATAAAATTATCTAGACTTCTGACATTGAAAAACAATAGCGTGAGAACACTCTCGATTATTTAAATTGTATACTTTTTGTTATCCAGAACTTTATAAAACATACGTGTTTAATCTGTGCAACATTGTCGTGACTCGATAACTATGACACTACTCTTTTAATCATTATCGTCTCAATTCTCAACTTAGTATCCAGCAAAAATGCACGTTCAAATCGAGGGAATTTTAAAAGTCTAGTTTCTAGATTTTATGAAAAAGTGTAGGCCACAGTTCGTAATTAATCGACAGCTTTTAAAGAAATATTTTTTTCTAAACTTTCTAAATTTAATGAGAATGCATTTTACGAATGACAAAACTTTAGTTAAATTTTATATCTGATATAAAGTCTAGGCGCAAAGTTCGTCGTGTAATATTCTGACGTCTACATTCAAACAGTCTTTTTTTTTAAATCCAAATGCACATTTTTCTGCCGGATATTTCCCAAAAAAAATCGACACAAAACAAAACCTCGAGAAATAATGAGGTATTTAAAAATTTCCATTGTTTTTAAAATTCAGGAAATGCCCGGTGCAGGCAGTTATGTGATGTTTAGAAATTATTCTATAGGATGTCTACAGAGTCAAATAAATTTAACTTTACAATTATTTGAAATATTAAAATTAAGGTAGACATTCTTTTAGACATCCTGACTCCAATACAATCTACACCTAATACTTGAATAAATCGTACAAACAAACTTTTTTTTTCATCACGTGTCGTTATGCAGACATACATATGTACATGGATACATTCAGTTACTCAATATATTACGCACAATTATTAAAGAATTAAAATCGAAGGTGATATCTGATCGAACTTACCAGAACTTTTCGAAAAAATCAGTTCCTTAAAGTCGTTTTCACATGATGTCACTCATTTCCACTTTTTCTTTTCTAATTACTATTTTTTCTCTTTCTCTCAGAGAATCGACATATAAACATGTTAAAATAATTATTGTTAGTGATTCCGACGTAAGCGTTAAATTTACAAGCATATGTCTACCAAAAACTAGGAATCGAGAAAATATCGCAAAATACGAGCCTCGTTATTCGCTACTTTTCATACGTCAACTTTCTCTGTTGTACACAATTTCTTTTCCTGTATATTTTAAGAAAATTATCAATTGAAATTGTTCACAGAATGTGAATGTTTCTCATTTGTACAAGATCTTTGAGTTTTTCTGGTTAGTACTAGATTATGTACAATAATAAATCCATAACACAGCCCGAACTCATTATTAACTTTCTTTTAGATACAAATACTCTCCATATGAAATAGACATCTCGTTCCAATACTTGATATTCAGAATTTCCTTTTTATAATTTCGTTTCAAAGATTGTATCTCGGAGTAAAATATGTGAAGCCTTTTTTTACAATATGTTCCATTGAAACACAATTTTTGGTCCTTACTTTTACCTATATTTGCCTACTCTTGTCCTTGCAAATGTTAATTCGATGTCTTTTTACATTCTCTTCAGAGAAGGTAACACATTATATTTGTCTAAAATTTCACCCCCTCGCCTTCCGTTTTTGCCAAATGTCCACGTTTTGTGACTCCCTGAACCCGAAAAATATGTTTTTACGAATGTGTCTGTCTGTAGATTTTTAGTTTTTTGTGCATGATAACTTTCGAAATTAACAGATTGGACTGGCCTTTGTTATACTCTTTTAGTGTCCTAAAATAAAGGTCAAGTTTATCAGCCATTTTGGATAGAAATTCAAAAACTTGGAGAATTTTGAAACTTTTTGACCACTATTTTTTAAATTGACAAATTCTATACTCGGATATTCGTAGCAGTTCGTAGTACTCAGAAAGCCGAACAAATCCTTGTGACTTTTTTTTGATAAGAAAAAAATGATAAAATTTATAATATTTAGAAAATTAAAAAAAACGATGTAAAATAAAAAATGTAAATCAAAGAACATAATTATTGGTTTTAAAAAGATCTAAAAATTCTCCCTTGAACATCTTTTATAGGGTAAGTAGTTTTCGTTTCAATCGTGAAAGGCATTGTTACAAAATTTAAAAAAATTTAATTTCTCCGCAAAAAAACACGAAATATGAGAAAATATTACACAAAAAAATGATTGGCCTTTAAAAGATCTAAGCCTAAAAGTTCCAGTTTAAAAAAAGGCCTCGATTAACATACAGTTTTAAGAATTTCAGCAATCCAAAAATTGAATTTCAACCACATGCTGTATTTAGCATAGCAGAGTCAGTGTACAAGTATGCAAGATAAAAATCATATGGAAAAACTTCAGCTGGTGGGAGTCACCTGAGAGACAGTAAATGGTGTCACTTGATACAGAAAACACCTGTTGCACACCCGCACTGGCTTTGTGTGTCCATAACGTGGTAAGGGGACATTGTTGCTGCTGCAGCGACCACAAAATACTTTACCACAGTTCCTACAATGATGTCTACGTCGAACGACCGTGAATCCCGCCTGGCAAGCCATGCATCTGGGTGCATCATTGTCCGGAACCCACGCTGGAGCCCGCTCTACACATTCCTCGCCTCTTTCAGTCATAGGAGAAACTGAAAAAATAAAGTTCTTTATTAGTAATTGATAATAATAAAAATGTCAATAAGCAACTATAAAATAGCTGATATTATTATAGGAATCTATTATCACAGAAACACACCTCTTTCATTTGTCTGATGAGTTTCCAGAATTTCCTCTTCGTCTTCATGTACTGAATCTTGGTGCTCCAAATTTTCAGTTATATTTAATGAATCTTGCGAAATTCTCTCCGGCTCCGTAGGAGTAACGGATTCTTCTTCCTTCGCATCCTCAGTGGTTTGGCTGCTATTCATAAGGAACACACATTTCAGAATATTACGGAGATCCGAAGCGAAATTTGTTTGCAACTGGTCAGCAACTCCTGCGATGCAAACAAATAATCTATGGATCAGATCTTCAGAAGACCTGAAACATTATAAAAGATTAGATTATTAGGAAAATAAAATGAATGTTTTCTTTTTAAATATTATATCACAAACCTGAACTTTGCTCGTATCTGATTTCTGTTTGCTATCTCAGCAGCTTGCATAGCCAGTGCAATCTCTTCATCATCTTGGCAATCGCTCTGGAATTCACTAGTCTCTGAACTCGATTCACAACAACTAGAACAGCTGGAACTAGAATCCAGATCCGCTCTCTGAGCCAAGGAATGTTCAAGGATTGAATGCTGCACTTGGGAAACAATGTTAGTGTTGATGAGTACAGGTCTCACATATCTTCGAGAATTCTGGTGTTCATGATAACGGAAATTTCGTGGTTCTACCGGAGAGGTGGGCTCCACAACTAAACCACTTTTATCAGTTCTTGGTCCCAAACCGTCGTTCATTAAATCACTCGAACTGCGAGCACTTGCCCTCCTCTTTACTACCAACCTCCCGTGCTTATCTTTTTTGTCAGAGTCTTTCCTCTTCATTCTCGCTATTTGCTCAGACCTCGATCTCCTATGATCCAGCAATTTTTTATTCTGAGGCGACGAGGTTCGGTGTATTCTTTGGGAGAGTCCATTAATTCTTAAGCTTGGATTAACATTTGCTCGGGCTTCAAAGTGTTGCAGTCTTGGACTCGAATGGGGACTGTGACCACCGAAGTTAGGCATTTGCCTCGTATTCTGACTAGGATGCAAACTGGCGCCTAAACTCATTAATCTAGGATTAAGACGATCAGTTGAATTCGAGCGAGAACTTTCAGTACTCGTGGGTAAATGAATACTCTGAACATTAAACGAGATACTCTGTCTCGGTTCCCCATGAGTCTTGTGATCACTTCTCCTCTCAGATTTACGCTGATGCCGTTTCCTCTGTTTTTCTTCCCTTGCTCTCTTCGCTAAAATCTTCTCTCTCGCAAACTTCTCAATCTTGTTGCCGATCTTTTCGATATTCTGTGAAGTCGAAGGACAGTTCTCACACTTCAGATCGTTCCAGAATTCCTTTCTGGAAGACGAGGCATCAATATTCAGGTTTAAGTTCTCCCAGTTCTCCGAGTAGTTTATCTGAAAACTGGTTTGATTCGCGTCACAAACTGAAATCTGACCATTTCCGTAAGCAACGCCGATAAACTCCTCGTTCGATCCATCAAAAGTCGACGATATCCGTGTTCCGTTTTTTGCTGGCTCGACGCCATTCGTCGTCAATGCAGTAACTTCTATCGAATGCTCCATAGCCTTTACACTTCGTAGACTACAAACACAGGAGTTTTCTGAAATTGTAGAATTCTTTCTCTTAGGGGAGTTTAGATTCGAACAGGAGTAACTCGTATTTTCTTCACCCTCGAAACTTTGTCCTTCATCCGGTTCTATTTCGTTCGCGAAGGTCTTTTTCTCCTCTGGACTTTTGTCGTAAAGACTTGTATTTTCAGAGGATATTACTGTACAAATTCCCGAATCAGTTTGCTCTGAAATCTCATTCGGGGACTCCCCGTCTAGTAGAAGATTGGAAAGAGTCTTATTCGCCGCAAAAATGAGTCTTTTAGAATCTAAATCTGGCAATGAGTTCTGGATGTGTACTGTCTCACCTGTAACATTGTTCTCGTGAGAAACTTGATTCAGCAAATATTGAGTTTGCGGAACCTCGATGTTTTCTGAACTCCCGAGCATCTGCGTTATATCCGAACTCAAGTAATTATCGACACCTTCTCTGCGAACGTAATTTTCTTGACCACTGGAAGAACTGCTGTCTGTACTTGTCTGCCTTATATTACATGGAATGTCTTTTCGCTCGATTGGAGCCTTAATTTCGGAAATATCCACCTCATGTGAATGATTTTCTGGAATATTTTCTTTCACCTTTGGTACTGGAACTCCATTGTGGTTTCTCATTTTCTCTTTGTCTTTTCGCCGTTTCTCACCCTCGTCAGATAAATCCATGTGCCCGTCTCCTTGATTCAGAATTTGAACTACGTCATTTGCGACTTCATCCATATTGTTACCCGTATTGCGTGTCACAGTATAGAAGTCCACGATAAAATCTTTGCAATTTGGGTAGCCGGTATAAAAATTGTGTACGAATTCCTCGAGATCAGGAACGTCATGGCACGTCGTGTTACTGCTTTGCGTCATCGATGCCGAAGGTTCTTCATTAGAACAGAGAAGCTTTTCTAGCATGTAGAGCTCTCGATTATTTAGAGTCCACAGGAGTTCTCTGATTTTTAGGAGAAGAGTCTGAAATATAAAATCATAGATAAATAGAATTGTTAATGGAGTGATTCAATTACATATTAACGTTAAAAATTGAAAAAAATAAGTTACACTTCATAAAGGTTATTATTAAGAAATTAAGTAAAAGCCTACCCTGAAGGGTCTAAACATTTCGCTGATGTTCTCAGGAGAATTTAGACAGAGAGGACCTCCAGGAGGAGCTAATAGACCAGAAACAATAGCTAAACGTGGAATAGTAAACATCAAGGCTGGCTCATAGTTGTCCACATCCGCTTGGTTTAGTAATCCTCTTTCCAGAGCTCTTTGAAGAGTTTCCGAGAATAAAACACACACGAGTTCCTGTTGTTCATACTCTTTTGTCGACTTGACTGGCACCATAGCTCCAACGTAACAGAGTTCGAAATCGGCAAACAGTCGATCAAAGATCTTCAGAGACTCAATCAGCTTTTCTACCGAAGGCTCCAGTGGATTTTGGACCTGGGAAAGATACTTTCAAAGTCTGATCAATAAAATTACCTTTAATCTAAACTACTGTTTATAAGAAAATATTTTAGAGCAAATGTTTATAATAATTCTTTACTTAAAGTATGTTTGATGAAAGTTTAACCCTTAAGGAAAAATTACCTTTAGGTTCATGTGGCCTTTTAAAGCATGTTCCCTCAACAGATTTCTAACAATTTCGAGCGACTTTGTAAGAGCCTTCGCCAAAGGTCTCATGGCAGAACTTTCAGCTTCTCTATTCATGATCGACGACCCAGCTGCAAGACATTCAGCGCCGAACCACAGCTGCCCAGCTAAATTCTCCTGCATCACGTCGTCAGGGAATTTTACTCGAAAGTCTCGATTCGCCCTGCTATCTGGGATTAGGTCATCCATGATCTGATTGCATATCGTTAAGACCTTGTCTTGACAATGACGAAGTTGGTTCACCAAGGACGTACATCTTTCTGGTTCTTGACGGCCATCGAAAGAATCTAGTTCACAAGCCACCGCGTTCAGGGATTCGTCAGCGTAGAAGAATTGAGCTAACAAACTTGTGTCGTCTTTCTGTTAACAAAAATGAGACCAATATTTTTCTTAACTTCGACTTTCTTTCTAGTGAACTTTTCAATCGCTCAAAATTTTACAGTTCTTCTCCCTTTCTAAAAAAAAAATATAAAATTAAAAATAAACTCAATCTTACATAGTAATTTTTGAATAACGAAGTAGCAAGTGAAGGGATATCACTAGTTATGTTTTACAATAAAATCTTTTGTAGAACAGAAGACAGTAAAAAATAGGGAAACTCGATAGGCTTGTATCGCGAATAATGAATGTTATTGGTAACTTAATATCGCCTTCATTGCGATTTTACTTCTCAGTTACTGCTGCCAGGGTCATTATAGTTTTCTTCACGTAAAGTTTACGTTTTATCTTTCATTTGCAGGTGAGCGCCATTTTTATTTTTGCAAAAAAACTCTTGTAGACCTGGCAGTCCAGATTACAGAAACATATAGTAAATAGAACAATTAAGGGAAAATTAAGCAATAAATGAAAAACTAAAAAGAATTCAGCAGTCCTTTTCTCGGGAACTTTTTAAAAAATAGTTTCTACTAAAAATATATCCATATATACCTTTCGGGATACAATTTCTTTCTCATTGTGGAAATACCCATAGTAATGGCTATTTCTCAAGTGTATCGTGATACTATCAGACTCATGCATTCAAAATTTGTTGACCTTGGCTATTGTCTGCTTTTCCTACGCGGTCGAGTGAATCCTGACATTTATCAAAGGAAAACTGCTTTTTACGTTGTCGCTAAAGAATTTATACACCACATTCAATGTCACTACTATTGTCCGTGTATTCCTATTTATTACTGTAATTATCTTGTCATTAGATTGCCAAGAAAATTCTCTTCAAGTTACAATTAATAAACTAGTATTTAAAACGATTTGAATATGTGAATCACTATTGTCAAATGTTCTGTCAAGTTTGATTTTCTTGGACCAGGGTTGTTCCTCTTCGCTGCGGAAGTGACATCACTGATAGAAACTGTATCATTGGTTCAAGGTTACACGGTTAATTCTTTGTTTAAAAAGTTTTCTAAGAGATTTAAAGGGAAAACATATTTATAAAATAGAGATGAATTAAATGCCAAAGAATTAAAAAGGAAATCTTTAAAAAAGCATAAATAGATCAGTTTATCTATAATTATTGTTTACGAATAATTTTGTTTGATTAATGATAGAATCGTGTGCGATTGAACCGCTAACTGCGTTGGTAAAGAAAGATAATAGTACTCACATAGTTGCTTTATCTTTTAGCTTAA
>JAUESI010000007.1:4887327-4918358 GCA_032275145.1 Synergus laeviventris | reverse complement strand
CGCTTCGCGCTTGATGTCATATATAGTTCTGACTAATTGTATAATTTTCAAAAATTGATTTTTCGACGATAAGTTATTAAATAATCAAAATTCAAAGCTGATGCAAAACGTAGAAAGATTCCTAGTGTTGAGACGAATCGATTAACGTATAATTATGATTAATGCATTTGATTGAAAAGTAAGACGTAAAGTTATGGTTCTTTGTAATTTTGAAAATTTTGGTTTTCATCTGTCCTTAAATAAAGAGGGGGGAGGAAGGAAGATTGTATAGTGTGTTGAAAAAGCAACATTTTTCATCTCTTCACTTTTTTTCATATCGTGTGTTTTTCGTTTGGTTTTTTGAATTTTCGAAATGTTCTAAGTCTGACCATTTTTTTCATCGAAAAAATTCATAAGGATAAATTCCGAATTCCTGAGTACTATGAATATACATTCATAGAATTTGTAAATTAAAAAAAAGTAGTTTCAAATATTTTTTAATAACTTTTTGAATTTTTATCTAAAAGTCAATCCAATCGGTCAATTCTTTCGAGACTTATAGTGTTAACAAACTAAAATCTACAAATAGATTTTATTAATATCAGATTAGTTGATTTTTTACGATGCAATAATTTTTTTACTTTCTTACATTTATAACTATCAATTTTGGTTATTTGAAAATATATATAAAAACGAAGTTTTTGAAAGTTACAAATAACCATAACTTTCTTAATATTCAATTAAATGCATTAATCTTACAGGTCTTATTTATATAAATAAGCTGTGAATTTTGATTATATGACGACTTTTAGTCGAAAAATCAATTTGACAAAAATGATAAATGTACATACAAATTTTAAAATTCAATATTTTTCAACATCCTTTGGCACTATTGTACTATTGCCTCAAATGAACATAAGAAAATATTATATTTGTTGGTAAAATATTCTGAAGGCAGTTTTCTAAATTGAATAATAATTTTATAGTTATCCATTTTTAGAAAAAAACAACTATTGAAATAAATAATGTTTCTTTATCAACACTCGACATCTGTCGAAAAGTGAATTTATCTCGCATTTACATAATATGTGTACATAAATATGTAGTAAGTTTGTTCAATATTTCAATTCGTTATGATCCTTCAGAAATAATTTGACTTGACCTATGTTCTAAAAATAGGATCCAAAGGAAGAAGAAGGTTGTTGCAAATTTGTTTAGGGGTCTCCATCCAATTCAAGCTACATCCTCACTATCAGAATTATCGAATTATTCACGTGCCAATAATATTGTTAAACATTTGCGTTAGTAGTAAATTGATATAATAATGCTTGACCGTGGTAGCGACAATGGTCTCTAATGTTAATTGGAAGTTAATTACAGTTATTATTATGCCTTAAGTCCATTGAGTGCAACCGTTAGTTATGGACCCTTTAGACGTTATTTCGTGACGAAATAACAACAAAAACTTTAAACATATACTAAAAATCAGGTATCCTTGGCATCTTTTGCGCGGGGATGAGCAGATTATATGTGTTGGGGGTTGATGGCGTGGGGGGTTGTCTTATAAAGGGGCATACGCAGCCTCTTGGATCATTGCTCTACCAGATTTTACACCTGCAACTCCATACCTAGTTTTTCATTTTCCTCAATACACCGAATTACGTGAAATTTAATTTAAAAAATTTTCTCGTCAAATTCACTGTTTAAAACAATTATTTCCCCCTTCATTTAAGTCTAGTTTTACAGCTTCTGCAGTAAAGTGTGCAGTTTTTATTGTGGAGAAGTTTACGAAGAAGAAGGGTGAGTTTTATCAGAGATTTTAGAATTTATTTCAATCCGAATGTTTTTAAATCTTTCAGAATTTTCAGTAAAATCTATAAAAAATCGCAAGCTGTAACCATATTCTGTAACATTACAGGACTCTTTCACGATGCTGGAAATATTAATAGAAAAAGAAAAATTCAATTGTAAATTAATGTCAAAGTCTGTAAATCATCCACTAATATGTGGTTTTATTTTTACCATATAAAAGGGTTTTCAGTATTATCGTTTAATATGATAAAACGATTTTTGTTGCCACATGAAGAGTTGGGGTGTACGCGTTAGAAGAAAGAATTTCAGAAAAATTGTTTATTATCCTAATAAAGAATATTTATACAATCTTTGGTGCAAATTTTCAAATAATCAGCCTATAGATTAACATTTTTTTAATTTTCAAATTTGATTTATTAAAATACTGGTTGCAAGAATATCTCACTATCGACTTATCTACCATCTCCAGACTATTTTCAATATATGTTACTCAAAGAATAATATCACTCATTCACATTTTGATGTAATAAAACTCGTTTTATCGTTGACGCACTTTTATTATTTCATGCGTTAGATGGATACTATACATTATAAAAGACAAAAGTATCAGAGGAATTGTGATTTGGTGATAACAGTGCTTATTATTGTCTCTCATAAAACATCAAATTTGCAATAAAGACTGCGTACACTTTCAGTCCATTTTCTTTTAACTTCTATTTTATATCATGACTGTATATTAAAAAAAAATGTTCTAAGGGCTGCGACCACACAAGAAATACGAAGTTGTTGCGCGTATCCGAAATTAATTCGGTTAAAAGAAACTTAATTCATTGTTTAATTTTCTTTACTGAATTTTGGAATTTACACAGTTTGCATATCATTTTTAATTGTTGACGTTCTTCAACTTGTAGAAACAATATAAATTTATGAATTAGACATCAATTGCAATTCCGCGAGTTAGAAACCGCTGAACTTTATGTAATTAAGTAGTTTGTGGTTTTTATAGGAGAGTTCGATTCTACTTTCACATTTTTTATTCTCATGCATCTTATATTATAGACTGTCATAATATAGAAACCGAATAACACAGAATTCGTAAAATAGAATACAATATATTGAAGATAAATTAAAAAAGATTATTTCACTGCTAAAAAATGCAAAAATTTCTTTAAATTTTGTATTTAAAATGTAGATTGATACAGAATGCAAAAATGTACCATAAACAGTATTAAATTTATCGACGGCAGGTATCTTTATATTTAAAACTACTCGTTAGGAATTATTGGTAAAGGTTCACTTCTCGGTGGTGAAAGAGGTTGTGATTCAATGCTGTGATCATAGATGGCATATAAAGATCAATTTTATTTCATTTTAAAAATATCTTATAAATTATTCAAGATTATATTTATATCAAGTCCATTATTAATTCAATTTATTCAAATGTTTTGCTTTAGAATATTCGAAATATATATACATTATTCAAGAGGAAAAAATTCATATTATATGTTTGAAATATAAATAATACGCACGAAATAATGAAAATATAATTATAAAACTAATAATGTATCTTCGATTTTAATACAATATTATCCTGACTTTTTTTCGATAAGGTTTGAATATCAGAACTATCATTTCTATTTCAATCAATACATTGAAGTGCAGATACCGAGCTTATAGATTATGTAGATGAGTTCATTTTCAATTGAATAGATTTCTTTGAACGCGTTCGCGAAAGTGTTTTATCGATGATTGCCACAATTGCTTTCGAGCAAATTGTATAAGAAATGGACATAACACAATGGGTCCCAATATCGACAATCACTTGGGAATACCTTTCGTTGAAAATGACGGTTAATAGGCAGGTTTGAGAAAGTGACTACAGGTTGAGTTTGAATTTTTATTAGATCTCGCCAAGCAAAAAGCGAATGGATTATGATAGATGACAAATTGCGCAGGCTATTCTGATTACTAAGTTTCAGTGTATTGATATGTCCAACTGATATTATACGGTCTATAAAATATTGTATGTATAATAAACAGAGTGCACGCGATATAGATGTAATACTGTACTTTTACGTCATTGATGTTTTTATTGAAGTGAATAATGAAATTTCTTTATTGATCATCAATTTCAAACGCGGCACAAAATAGGCTCTTATACAGATCAGTATAAATGAACAATATTAGAAATTCCCTCTATAATTTTTCAAATTATACATTTTTAAACCAATCAAATTCTACTGATGTTTCAAGTATAAGACAAATTAATAAAAAAAAATGCAATTATGACCCATTATCGAATAAGTAAAAAAATGTCTTTATTTTGCCCTCCTTGCTAAATAATGATGGTAGTGTAATAAGGGCCGCTTGAAAATTTTGGGAGGTGTGACGCTAATTTTAAAGCAGCCCATTAACCGTACGCGCGTCCCTGGTCATTAAGATAGGAGTAAGTGCTACTAAGTGTCCTCTGGATAAAATACACCAGGTTCAGAGTCAGCAACTTGGTCTTGCACACACGTGCCTCTACACGCGCATACATCTGTATATATGGTATATATATATATATATGTGTGTGTGTGTATAGAAATCGTTTTCATCCAACTGAAGAGTTCAAATCAAATAGAATATATAGCGAGGAAGAGAAACAGAGAAAAAGAAAAAGAAAAAGACAGTAAGAGAGACTGAAAGTGAGGAAGAATGGAGAAAATCTTCAGTTATATAGCGGTTGCCAATAATGGCAATATTGCGGATATCGCAGTACCATAGAGTCGGTATTGCCATTTTTATTGCTTATAATCGTGGGGTGAGTATTCCTCTTTGATGGTTCGTGGAACGACATAACTCCCAGTATATATATATATATGTATACGTTCGCCAGGCGCAACAGAATGCCAACATTCAAACACTCGATACATTTCCCATGATAAGTGAACTGTGCATACAACACCATGCACAATGCACATTCAACGCTACCGCTTGCAAAGGGGATTCCCCGTATCGATGAACAGTATGAGCACCAAGCAATCACCATTCTCGATGCAACGACCGATCCTATACTATGAATAATCAAGAACTCCTGCTTCCTGATTAAACTGAGATCAATATTACGATTTTGCAACGTTTATATAACGTTTATGTAACATGACATTATAGGAGTCGTCCGTTTATTAAATAACACTTTTTTTTACGCTTTCGAATCCTCCCTCTCCTATTTCAAATATAGGTATTTGAAATGCAAAATGCCATTTTTTCTGTTTTCTATATTTTAAATAGGAAGAAGAAACCTATTTTGCATTTTCCACATCAAATACCATTTTCCATTTTTTTTTATTCTGCCCTGGACAAGTTAGATAATGTTTAAAAGAATATCCAATTTATAGGTGTAAAAGTTGTACAGTCGAAGACATGTATACCTATGTCTTATTGCGGACACATCTGCAAAGAATGATTATTCTTTATGTAACGATAATAATTCTTTTAAATAATTATAATTTATAGAAGATACAAAACATTTTCTATTTTACATTTTAAATACACTTTGAGAACCATTTTACCCAGCTCTGATTGTTGTGACACCTTAATTGATATCGTAACTCGCTTAGTAAATCTGTTCTTTTTCGCTCTAAGCACAATATTTTTACTGTAATAAAAATAGTAACTTCATGCAATTTTTAGCTACAACATATAGAAGAGTTTATAATATTACTTAAAGTGCATCTATTCCAAAGGATTTACCATTTCATATTTGAGTATAGAACAGATTTCAATGTTCAGATTTCAAGATGTTTGAGGGTACATCCTTATATTTTAAGGGTTGCGCTCGTTTTTCGTTAGAATTTAAGGGACTTCTAGAAATTTGAATAGTTGTGAAGGATTTTAAAAATGTCCAGGCATTTCAAAAATTTCAACGCAATTCAAAGAATTATAAAGGATTTTAAAGATGAAAGCTTTTAAAAGCTTTCAACGAATTTTGTATGATTTTCGAAAATTTCAAGGTACACCTTGGAAATTCAGTATAAAGGTTTTAAGAAGTATTAAGGATTTCAAATAATTTTATGAAGTCTAAGAGATCTTATGGGATCTCCAAGCATTTCAAAGATTTTAAGGCAATGTAACAGATTTTCAGGGATCACATTAAAACACTAAGAATAAAAGTTGATTGTTCGATAGTAGTAAAGAAAATATGGATAAGATAATCAGGGCCTAAAATGTGTGCGTGTATAGTTCGCACACTTTGTGTATAGTCCGAAATCAAAAAGTTTGCTTGAACAAAAAACAGCATACAAAAATAATTTTAGATTACAAGGTACTTCAAAAGATTTTAAGGGATTTAAAAAGAATTAAAAAAGAGCTTTTTTCTGTGGGTGGGTGGGATTTCAAAAGATTTCAAAGAATTTGTTCTGTTTAAAAACGTTTAAAGAACTGTAAGAATAAATTAAAAGATTGAAAGATTATAAGATATTTACGGGATTTCAAGATGTAGTTTCACAAAATTTAAGGGATTTCATAGGCTCTCGAAAGATTTCAATGATTTCGAAAGATATTAAGGGATTTCATTGTCTGATGTATATTAAATAAAAATTTTGGAAATCCCTTTTTCTTATTGTAATAGAAAGGCATTTTATTGTCAGTTATTGTAATGAGATTCACTTTTTAAATTTTAGCCTATGGAAAAACACTGAAAAATACTATTTGAAGGAAATAAGGAATGCAACAAGAGATGTAGCATATTTAGTTCGAACAACGTCGTTTACCGGTTAAGAACTATTTATATAAGAATATTTTGTAAGCATTGAGCCGCAAATGGTTTTGTAGAGAACCGATATAATTGCAATTTTGCTGCATTACTTTGCACGGATCATTTATCTGACCAGTCAACTGAGTTGGTCAGCCATTTAAGTTGACCATTGTTTTAAACGTATGATTGTTTTATGAGGCAAATTAACCTGCTTTCTCCACCGATTTGTCACTGTGTCTTGCTCAGTGCTCATGAAATAATGAAAATACATTTATTTTCTAGCTTGAGATATTTATCCTACATTATTCAAGTTTAATTATTCCTTCTTTAAACTTACAGATATGGAACGTTGGGCATCAGTAATATTGGTCCTTTCATTGGCAGTTATTGTTGCAAACTGTCAAACTTTTCAATACAGTCGAGGGTGGACCAATGGAAAACGCGCGGAGAATTTGGCCAATAACTTTCTTGAAGGCGTAAAGTTATCCGGAGCTCGGCTTCAGGGTGCCGGAAGTCAATTGGCCAATTTGCAGTCGAATTGCCAATTGCAAAAGCTGAAAATGTTACTTCAAGGGAACGGTAACGAACAGGTGAATATACGCACACGGCAGATAAAATAAAATCTCGTAATCACGTTCCGAGAACTGTGTCAGAACACAAATGGCCTTTACTTCTTAGCTCCGGGCGAATCTTTTTCTTGAAACATTCACGTGCGCAAATTTTTATTCATATTTACTTCCCCCTATCTATTGTTCGTAAATTTATTTCCATTCTATTGATTAAGCTAATCACAACTACATGTAAATGTCGTTAAAACGACATTACAATTGTTCTTTTATGACTTTTATTGTAGTAAACTTTTTTTTTTTTAAAGACAGTTTATATTGACGAGATTCCGAAAGTATTTTCCCTTATTACTTTTGCCGTTATTTTGCCGGTCATTGAGCTCATGAAAGCGTCGGAATTAAATTGTTCCAAGAAGCGTTAGAGCACCTGAGTTATGCCAGTTGAGTCTCTAATCGATATGAAACGATTCCAGAAAACTTTATCGCAGCAATATTCTCAATAGGCACATTCTCAGATAGTTTCATTTCATTGTTATTATTTTTTCAATTTTTAGGCACATTTTGCAAGCTGCGAGTTCCTGAATGCTTTGCGAAGATCGTCGCCGGTAGCACCACTGGCCAGTTACTTCCGGCCCAGATCATCCTCAGAAAATAGCAGCAATAATAATTACTAAGGGTCGAATGGCGAGTATTTACGACACAAGTTTTCCCGCGGACCGTCTGTCTTTAATAAATAAGTTTGCTAGATTGAAGTTATAACTTACTCTAAGAATCAATGACCATTCTTTTGTTTCTTTCAAAACGGATCAAACTCTATAATTATCTTTTGAAAGATTGAAATATGTTTGAAATTTATGGTCAAATATAAGAATGAAATGTGTTATTATAAAGAAACCGTGAAATGATTATACAGATTTTCAATTTTCCATTTCTGTTTCTTTTAAATGGCAAGATTGAATGGGAGGATTTAGAATAAACGTTTTAATCAAGTGAAAGAAATAAATCGCGATTGAAATGTTTATTTAAGAAAATAATATTTATTTAGATAGTAAAATTGTGAAGTTCATTCTTTATTTGATGATTATGATGGTCGACTATTATTTATAAACTTTAATTGATGTGAATGTGTTTAAAGACATGGCGCTACTAAAATCAGTATCTTAAAACATTTCCATACAGATGCATAGTTAATAATATATGTATTGAAATTACCAAAAATTATAGAAATAAAATTAGGTGTTAATGTTATTGCGTATAAATTGTAAATATTTTACAAAAGCTATTCACACGCATTAAACATTGACTATAGTGAAGTTTGTTTAAACATTCAAGTGGAAGATCCAGTTTTTATATTTTATTTATATATTTATTTATATATTTATCGTTTTCTTTGAGGTTGGAAATTTTGGTAGATGTTTAGTAGCTTAGAAGTAATTCTAAATCTTAAATTATACATACACATTACACATACTATACAATGTAATAGGAAAAGTATTAAAACGCAATAAAAAGTGACATACATTCTTCAGAAAGTATTTTTTAAATAAGTTCAGAAAAGTACTACATTGATTTTACGAAATAATATTCAACTCAATCTGCTAAGATAAATCGTGCATGAAAATTTTTATGTTGTTTATAACCAGTATTTATCCTCATCAATTTCTTTGAAATATGATTTATCAAGATTTTTTCCTATATATAAAATTATAGACATTTTAATTAATTAATGTAAAAATGACCGAATTTTGACCTTAAAATGTTTATTAAATGAAAATATTAAACGATTCAGCCGTTTAATAGAAATCTTTCTCACCGACTTTAAAGACATAGTATTAAAATATTTTAAGAAAAGTTACAAAGTATTAAAATTTTCTTTTTCCTACTAAAACTTCTGTGCTTGTAAATTCACGAATATTTGTCGGATTGACATGAAACTTCCTGCGTATATACTTACATATATATAAATATATATGTACATTACGAAAATGTAATAAAAAAATAGATTTTTTTAAAATTCTGACTGCGTATATATAACCCCTTAATTATTGTTCACTATGTTAAATTTTCGTTTGTTATAAGTGGAGTCGTCTATACAAGTAAAGTTGAAAGGATCAATTATAAATATCGAAACGCGGATTTCTCGAAAGCCGTTGAGTTTTCATCGGTTTCTATGGGAGGTTAATTAAATTTTCTCTGTCCTAATTGGATGGACGGCCGATAGATAGATCGCGGTAGCCGTTAGGTGCAAAGACGGGGGATTTTGTCTGTCAACGGAAGATGGAGTGAAACCCTGGTGAATAGAGACATCCGTTGAGTTCACGGATTACCCTTGCACGAAACGACTTATCTCGTGTCGATGATTTCGATGCTAAGGGTAACAAGCAGAAATCAATTGTGGTATGTTAAAACACGCATGATTTTTCATTTGTAATCTGATGAAAATTAAACACTTTTTTTCTTTTTTTAACTGATAATTATAATTACAAAGAAGGTCAAAAATAGTTTTTTAGAATATGCAAATGTGCATGCGACAAAAAATACAATCCTTCATAAAAAACGATTTTCTTAAAACACATAGTTTTATTATTAAATGTGTTCTTTATATCTCACCCCAATAGAAAGGTATATTACCAAAGGGTGAAACTAATTTTATTTTATTTTAATTACCTCTCAAAAGTTACAAAAATTTCACAATTATTGCCCGGAAACTCGCGTTTCAAAGCTAGATGGTAAATTTTCGCAAATACCGCCAATTAATAATAATAATAATAAAAATTAATAATAAAATTATTTTCAATGCTCGAAAAAAAAGTTATTTCTGTGAATTCTTCAAAAAGTGCCACATATTCTGTACACTTATATCAACCGGCTGAACTAGGATTATTTAAAAATTTTAATTGTAACTATATTTCTTTTTTTTTGCAAAAAACTGTAAAAATAATCCTACTTTTTTCATTTTTTGGCCGCCATTTTATTATTTTTGCATGTGTATCATAAATTCTAGTTCAGCCGGTTTTTGAGATATTTAAAAACTTTTTGAGTATAGTTGAGTGCATAAAATCAATGAAAAAAATTTGTTTAATGTATTTCAAGAGTTTTTTTATTAATCCTAACTTTTTTCGAGCGTTAAAAATAATAGAATATTTATGTGTTGTATTTATTAGTTAAAAAAAGAAAAAAATAATTTTTTATTTTCGTCAGATTTATTAGACGTCTGATACTTTAGCCCAATTTCTAAGGTACTTAAAACTTCTGTAACAATAAAAGAAAAGTCTTAGCAAAAATGATGTTAATTGAAAAACACAAATTGACTAGCTATAGTTTAATGATTTAGTATATAATTCTACATGATGTATGAGTATATTTTATAAGCTCAGGAGTGTATAGTAACATAATGTTCGATATAATACACTTAAAACTTAGTGCTAATCAGAAACCAATTACGAGAGGCGGGTCAGAATGAGTTTAATCGCATTAAATATTAAAATGTCGTCACTACGTCCCTATGGACCATAGCACAATATATATTTGACTCTCTTCTGTATGCGTGCAATTTACTCATTTTCGAACACGTGTGTGCTACTGTTCTCCTGTTTTGTACACATCACATGAAACACATTTTCCTATGAACGACGTTACACCCCTGGGAGTATTCGTTTTGATGTCCATTTTAATTCATAAGTCAATCTCTATAATCTTCTGAAAAGTGAGAATTTACGTTATCATTTGATATGATTTTCTATTCATCATTGATATATAGTTTCGTTTGTTTAAAGTGTAGAAAGATGTACTTTTTTAGTCTCTAATTTGCATCAGTGACCCATTTCTCCTCGCATTTCTCAATGATTTAAATTAATTATATGATGTATATGAAAATGAAAATATGCTCGGAACTCGGAAGGATCGCGAATTAATAATATTTCATTTATGATTTATGTTTATTGATTTGACATATTTCAAAATCAATTTCACCTAATTGAGGTCGATTATATTCGCACGCGAATGAACTAAAGAAATCTATTCTGATAAGACAAGAAGTTGACTTTAGAAGAAAAAGAAAGCAGTGGTAAAAAAAGGATTCTTTTTTAATAATACCTCTATACAAATTATTTTTAAGTAGTTTTATCTTATAAAATACTGTTCGTGACTATTTATTAGATTTGTTAAATGATATAGAGAGAAGAACGTGTCCCAAGATACGTATAGATATTATACTAGGAACATAACAAAAGCTTCCCCTATAATCAATCCATACAACGTATAAGGAAGGTGGGATTTTTCCCTCGGGGTTGCAGCAGAGCTCGACTGCTTACTGGTAAGTGATTAAACCATGCGTATATAAGACCAGTCGAAGCAATCGTACATAAACACGTGCACATGCAATCGTTACTTGCTAGTCGAGGCGTATGGTTACAAGTTACATTGTTACAGCTTTACGATGATTGTTTCGTGGATGTATGAACTTTTATGCCCATATGAGTTTGTATATAACTGTATAAAACAGGTGTGTTCTTTCAAACAAGAAAGCTTAACATTTCTGCCCATTGAATATCGAACCATACCAATTAGGCTCTCAATTATTTATACAGTCTTTTATACATATATTACAACATAATTTACCAAATTTTACGTATTTTTTTGTTGGACACCCTACCATCTCGTGCAGAATTTTTTTTATATTCAAATTCTCCAACACAGAGAGGTCACAAGATTCAAGTTTTCAATTTCTCTGACTTTTCCCTGACTTTTGGACAAACTTTCCCGACAGAAAATGATTAAAAATGCAAATAAATTTTCAATAACAGTGATGTTCAATTTTTCAAAAATTTCGCGTAACATCACTTGAAATCTTTTGAAATTTCTTAAGATTTAAACAGGATATTTCAAAAATATAAAAATCTCTTAAAATTCCTGAAAATCTGACAAACTTCCTAGAAACCTCTTGAAATTTTCTAAAATTACATGAGGAACTTAAAACACCCTAAATAAATATATTACGTCAAAATCTCTGAAAATGATTGAAAGTTTATTGAATTCACTTAAAATTTTTTTGAAACTCTTAAAAATCCTACAAACATTTTTAAATTCCTTAAAATTCAACAACAGTATTTAAAATCCTATAAAATCCCTTAAAAGCTCATAAACTCTTTAAAATCTCTGAATCTCTTAAGATTACTTGGTAAAATTCTTCAAAACCTTTTAAAAATCATTAAAAAATTCCAGCACGAGAATGTTTTTAATCTCTTAAAATCTTTTAAAATTCTATGAAATCCTTTAAAATTTCACTGAATATTTTAAATATTACAGAAATCACATGTAAACTTTTAAAATTCCTACAAACCTCTTAAAATTTCTTAAAATGATTGACAATTTCTTGAAACCTTCAGAAACCTATAGAATCTGAAAGAATGTTTGGAAATTCTTTATAATCCCTTGAAATCCATGAAAATCTTTTAAAATCTGTTAAGTAAACTATTATTTATTATTATTATTATAAATATTATTATTATTAATAAATCAATTTCTATTTTCCCTTTTGAAAATTTTTGAAAATCCTTAAATTCTTTGAGTTCTTTAAAATCCCTTGAAATATTATAGTGCTTAACAAAATTTTTTAATTACTTGTAAATCTTAAAACGCATTCGGATTCTTTTGAAATTCTTTAAAAACTCCTTAAACCTACTTTTTTTCAATACAATTACTGCATCTTTTTTATAAAAGAATTTTTTCCCCCTGAAAATTAACTAGTTAAGTACACAAATATTGCAAATAATGAATCCAGAATAGTTTTTTAATCTTGATCTCGGAAAAACTGGTCAGGACCCCATAAAAATTTCTTGGCACAGTTTAAAAGTAAAGTATTAATTCATTGATATATGAGTATAATTATGATAAACTAACAATATGATTTAATGGAATTACTTGATTGTATTCTTTAACAAGGGATATGCATTACAAGAAAACAAAAAAAAATTATAAGAAGATATAATGCAATAAAAAATATTGATGACTACAATTTTTGAAATTCCATTACAATAACTGAAATGTCTTTAAATTATTTAAAACTAATAATTCGCTTTGTTTTTACTCTTCTTTGCAGCATAACCGTTTATAGGGATCAGGTTTAAAGTGAAAAGGTTATTACTAACGATATGGGAGGAAAAGAAGTAAAGAGAAGCAAATGTCGACGGGGTGACTTTGGGTCGCAGCATCACCCTGTATAAATTCATAAATCAGGCAATCATCCTAAATGGCGCCTGCAGACTAGCGGATCAAGAGAGCGGCTGTCGCGTTTTTGAACAGTCGCGTCGGTTTTACTTCTGTCGACTGTCATTTATCGCAAGAGGATGAGAATGCATGAAATATGTATTCTGTCACTTGTATATATACATATATACATCACCCAATATACCTACTTTCAACAATTTTACACTTTAAGTTAATTTTATGGAGGTCAAAGATATTTGAGAGACTTACTTGTTCCAAATCCAGTAGCAGCAAATCATAGCACGTACTATATATTATGATTTCTTCTGTAACAGAAAGGAAAGTACATTGATTGATTTTTAAAAAGAAGGATCAAAAGATCTTTCCAGTCTTCCAAAGATCAAAAGATTATTCCGAGGAACTCATCTTTTTCACCCCTTGTAATATAGAAATAAAGGAAATGAGCATTTTGAGACCGATTTTCGATCTGGACGAATTAGGAGAAAAAAATAAAAGATAAACTTTTCGATTATCTGTCCAAGTGTGACTAGAAGATCTATCATCGGCATTCCCAAAGTTTCTTGTATGGTCTGACCACAAACTATCGGAAATAGAAACGTCGGGTTCTCGAGAATCGAGTCTTCTTCACGCACAGGAAACGTATATATTATACTTAACGACCGAAGCTCAGAAACGCATTTCAGGAAATAACGCGGCAGAGAACCTAATGGAAACGAAAATTGATCGTTTGCTTGTATTCTAGACTAATTGAGAAGAAACATTGTTTACTCACATTTAATTCTGTTCAAAAATATAACAGATATATTAGAAATTGATATTATTATACAGTTGATTTACTCGTTTATAATATTACATCCGGTTGCATTTATTTCTTCAGATTGGAACATTAAGTTTCCCTTAAAACTGAAAATCCACAAGATGCTAATCGCTCCATCAGGAAACATGCATATTGCATTGACTTTAATTACCTTCTGAAGACTTAAAGAGTCATGGATTAAGTTATGGGAGCTTCATACCTGCATGTGTAAAGTGGATGCTGTATTTATTGGACAACCACAAAGTTACTGCAATTGCTTTTCTTACTTTTCTACCCACGTCTTTGCAAACGAATTTGATCTACTCAGCTTTTAAGGTTTTTGAAGATATAGATTATTCATGCGCAAACAAATACCCTATTTTCATGGTGTGAAACTATTTCTGAAAAAAAAATATGAATAGACGTGCATTTGTGTTTAAATAACGACATGAACTTCTTTTTGACTGTTTGAATGAGGACAAAAAATATTTAATGGAGAAAATCTGTCGTTGAGACCAATCAGAGAAGCAGGGGACGCAAAATTCGAAGCTAAATGAATGATACTTTAGCTTCCAACGCTCGGCGCGTTTCCTGCCCTGTAATTTTGCCGGAAAGACCCTTTGTGGTCTTTCTACTTTTTTTCTGTTCTGTTTAAAAGACAATCATCCAGCAAACTGTCCCGAAAATGAAATCAGTCATTTGGAAAAGGAAAACTTCTCGTTGTTTCTATTATGCCAAAGTATACAATTCTTAATGAATTAGGACTGTGAAATGACTTTTGTAGGTCTGAATAGAGTTGTCAATGTCATGTCATTTTCCCTTAAATGAGAGCAAAAAATGTATTATCTCCATTCACTATATATTTATGTCTACCAAGAAAGTTTCCCGAGTTTATTATATTAACAATTTCTGATTCTCATAAAAATTTTTAAGTTACAATTTCAGATAGCATTATTTACTGAAGTTATACTGAGAATACAGAAAATACAGAAAATGAATTATCTAGTCAATTTGCTGAAATTACTTCACAGGGCCCCTTCGTGAAAGTTTTAATACTTTTGATGCTAGACTGGTTTAAGTACCACCGCAATAAATATAGCATTGACATCACCGCAATAAGTAGATTGATCCTCATTCGATGAGGGTCTAGTGTCTTTTGCTGAACTATAAGTGAGCGTCGTTACAAAGTTATATAGTAAGTAGATAATCGAGGGAGGAAGACGACTTTTTTTTATAGATGTCTAGTGATACAGAATCCTGAAAGGAGTTAGTATCCTGTCGCGCCTTTGTACATCTGAGAAAGAGAGAACTTTCATTCTTTCTTTCTTCTTTCAGTCGGCATTTGTCCCCAAATAATTGGGCAGGACGGCGCTTCGCATCTTCTCTGCAATTATCGGCAGTAAACGTAGCCACATCCGGTAGGCAAAGACCCCACGACGTTATAGCTAGGAGAAGTGGGATCATTCTGAGGAAATAAAACAATTGCGAGAATCGAAAGAAACCTACGTCCTTGCCCAGACGTAATTAAGAGAAGAGTCTTCGAACTTCCCTTTCCTATTATCGCCCCTGCTCTGTGCTAACATCTGTTGGCAGATATTAATGAGATGATGAGGGAGAAATCATAATTGGCTTCAGTGTAAAAGTTACCGAATTTAAAGAAAGACGCTAGTGAAAAATAAAGACCATACAAATATGAGAATAGAAATTAAAGCGGTTAATTGCCCGACCTTCATAGCGCTTTTTTAAAAAAATTCGAAATTCGAAGTGGGAAACAGATCATTTACCAATGTCAAAAAATCGATTTTCATACATTTTTTTTGGAGACTTTTATATTACAGATATTGATATAAAAATAGTGAGGCTAAGTAAATACACTCTCGAAATAATAAAAATGGCGGATATTTTTTGAAAAGAGGGGAAAAACGTGCTAAAATTCCAAGAAAAATACATTTACACTGCTCCGATCTTTTTAAATGTTAGTATAATACTTTTGAATATGTATACTTTCGAAAATGTAATAAAAAATAGTCGATTTTTTGAAATTGGTAAATTGGAAGTAGACCCCTTAAACAATTTCGTACGATGCGTATATAAATATTTTATATTATGTATTTTTTCACATACAAAATCGTCAACAATAATATCGATAATCAGATAAGAATCTAAGTAGAAGGAATATACAGGAAATTCTACGTTCGAATATGTACCCAAGTCATAGGTCTATTTGACCTTCAAAGTAAATCTAAGGTCATTTAAACTTAAACAAGTTTTACATTGTACCACTGGGAATAGAAACTTTTCAAATTTTTTTTATAATGAGCAAAGTCATAAACTTTAACAAGGTCTTGAAGATGACCTATAAAGTCCTTTGAAGGTCAACCTTTGTTTTTTAAATGGAAACGCCATTTTTTACATCAGTCGGGAGGTCCTTTATTATTTAAAAAACTAAATTACGAAGCTGTTTTATTATTAGTTCTTTTGAAGTTCATATAAAACATAATTAAATGCGACAGACTTCCAATACAATATAAAAATATCGAAGAAAATTGCGTTGTAATTCCTGTTATAGTTATTAAAGATTCTGTCTGGCTATTATTGCGATGATGATAGCTTTAATAATAAGAGTGGAAAATACCTGAGTCAATAATAATAAAACAATCTATTTATATATCACGAAAAAGGAAGGAGGATCTGTCCAAATCGGCCCGGCTATTTGTATGGAAAAGTTAGGCATAGGAAATTATTAATGATGTCTATTCTCTTATAGATCATTTATATGCATTTCATTTTGTTCTATATATACACATTACAGGTAGGTACATAACATCACATAGTTCACTAAAATTCAGTAGCTTATGATTACTCTTAACGCATAATACAAGCTTTGTTCCATTCATTATTAATAATATATATCAGTAATAACAACGATGGAGTGTATTGCTCGAAACATCATCGTTACGATTACAAACCGGCTCATATATTCATTAATTATTTACAGGATATGCTTATATTGACTCGTCAATCTGGAATTAATGATTTATCCATGGAAAAACAATCACGTGTATCATATATAAGCAAATCTTATCTAAATTTGTATGTACAAAGATATATCGTGTACTTAAAAGATTTTCACTTTTGGCTCAGCATCAAGATCAATTCGTATTTCAGTACAAAGGAAAAATGAGTACACTTGCATTGTCATGATATTGCTTTGACCAAGTCTTGAGAATGCACTCTCACTTTCGATTTTCATAAATCGATATTGAATTTCGCGTAATTAACAGGATCACATTTTTTTTTAGAAATATTTACATAATTCAGCTCAATCCTGAGCTTCGTCATTTTTTGGCAATCGAACAAATGAAATATTCCGCTCTTCATCGCAATACTTTTTTTCGCTTTGAGATCATGTGATTTATTAAATTAGTGATTACCGCATTCTGCAATTCTATTTTCTCTAGAGACTTTGATGCTAGACAATTTTTCTGAGCTCTTGACAGTTATTTTCAAAACAAAATGTGTGTGATGTTTCTTTTCCAATTTTCGAAATTACAGTAAGTTTATTTTAATTTTACATGCACTTTTTTCTCATTTCACGAGAAAGCGATTATCTGATTTTGTTCGTGGTTCAAGTTAAGCATTACGTCTTCGAGGAACTGTATGCAGTGAGCACCTATAGTTCTTGCAGAATATTCATTGTTTAATGTTTCCTTTGCGAACGGATTCTAGGAAAGACGCAAAAACTAAAGTTCTGGTAATGGGGAAACTGAATTTACATGGCTTCTTCATTACACTCAGCAAATGGGATCAGTCAGCGGTTGGGGTGGGCCGTATGGGGAGGCCCATTGTCCAACAGAGTGAGATAATGATGGTGGGGCCTGCTGACCGTCTAAATTAGGGACATTATTATTGGCAGGATGATTAGTGATGGTAGGTACTGATGTTGGATATCCAACTTTTCCAAGTGCTTCTGCCTGCAACGAAAGCATCAAACGATTCGCTGCTTGCCTTTCTGCCTCTCTTTCTTCTGCTGTTTGTCTCCTGAAACATAAGAAAAATGTAACTTTAATAAGACATCAATTTTGTACCTTTAGTAGTAATTATTGTTAAATTTGTATGAAATGAGAAAACAGAGGGTTGAAGTTGATAGGGGGAAGAAAGACCTTTGGGAATCTCAAGCTTCATAAACTGGTCTCTATACCCCCTATCAATCAGCTGACGTCCTTATGTCCCATATATTTTTAGTCAATAGTGTACAATTTTCCTTATATTTGTACGAAGTCCACAAATTGCAGGTTTGTTTTCAAGAAAACTCCTTTTTTGCGCTTTTACTCGATTAAAGACGCAACTATATCAGGCCTCACAGTCCCAATAAGAAAAAAAGTAGGGTAGATACTAGAATATATAGAATACTTTTTTTAACATTTATAGGGTGCCTTTCTTAAGCTCGAAGGGAACCTTTTAATTAGTATTTATTATTGGTAATACTAGTATTATTATATTAATAATTATTTATTAAAATAAAAAAATGTATTTTCAATTAAAGATTAAAATTTTCGATGATAAGAGTGAGTACAATTTTCAGCCAAATTGAATTTTTATCCAGGAATTTTTTTTTCAACCAAAACACCATTTTTCAACCATTATTAGCTAAAAGTTGTCTACGAAAAAATACGAACATCAACAAAGTAGTTCAATTTGCAACCAAAAATAGAATAATTGTTGAATTTTGAAACAAAAAAGAAAAACAGGTGACAAAAATTTGAAACTAACTTTAAACCAACAGAACAAATATACCAGAAAATGTTGCTGAAAGCAAAAAAAAGCCTTGACCTCCAATCCAAGTCAATAAAATTTAAATTAAAAACTCAGGCGAATTCAAAGGGGTTCAAAAGAATTATAAAGAAATCAAAAGAACTGTAAACAAATCAAAACGCATTTAATCAAATTCAAGGTAAATTCAACAAAATTTAAGGTCAGTCACGTCAATTGAAGATAATACAAGTGAATTCAAGAGGAATTTAAGAAAACGTTGGACGAATTGAGGAGAATTCATAAAAAAATAATCCAAAACGCTTCCATATCAACATGCATTTCAAGAATTTAAAACGATTTTAAGCAGTTAGAGAAATGTAGGGATTACAAAAGTTTGAGAAATATTCTAAGAAATTTTAAGAAACTTTAAAGATTTGAATTTGTAAAGTGAATTTGAATTTGAATTTGTGAAGTAATTTCAAGGAATTTGAAAAGTTTTCAAGCAATTTAAAAGAATTACTAGGGATTTGAAAGGGTTTTAAAGGTTTTTATTTTCTGGATTTCAAGCAATTTAAAAGAATTACTAAACAAGGATAAGTATCAAATAAAATTATTTTCAGCTTTAAAAGATGTCACAAAAATAAGGAAACACGAAAATAGGGAAAAGACAGTGAGCCTGTAATCTATTGATTTTTTGAAAATATAAAGAAAAATTTTACACTTTTGACTAAAAATAGGGTACTTTAGGGACGAAATATTAGGGACCTCAGCTAAATATATATATATATATATATGTAGAGAAGGGTGGGGGGGTGTGAATAAAATGTAAAATCGAGTGCTGGAAGTAGATGTGACTGGCATTGTCGAGGTAGAAAACAGAAGACAAAACGTAATAAAGTTAATTAGATCCGTCGCTAAGGAGCGCCGGCGTCGGCTCGGGGGTTGGTCGCGAGTAGAGGAGGGTGAAAAGGGATGGCTTGGCCGAGAAGGGTAGCTCGTCTGTTTTCTAGCTCTAAATCTATTAGGGCACCGCAAAATGGCCGACCTGTTGTCACGCAAGTTGCCCCGTAAGGAAATCCAAACTGCCATCTCTTATATCTCCAACTTTTACCTTTATCGTGAAAATGTGTACATACTTTAAACATAAATGGCAAGACCAGACAGCTGCGAGCTACTTTCCTTGGCAAAAATCTCTTTCGCATGCCCGACAATCAAGGTTAATTGAAATTAATAACACTCGAGGGCAATGAATTGGTTTTAATTAATCGATTAAAATAAAAAGCCTATTTCCACAATCGGCTACCGGCAATTATCGATTTTTTTACATAGTATTCACCAACACTGTTTTACTTTTTATTCCGGCTTTTGTGTATTTTATTTGTATTCCCCCTTATTTTTATTACTTATCCCCTTTTAATTCTTCTTTATCGTTTCTTTTCAGTCATTCCTCTTTGTGCTTCTCCTTTTTGTAACAAAATCATGCGCTCTTACCATATCGTCGAATCTTTTGGATTTTTTAAACGTCCTCGGTATTTGGGTGGCTTTATCGTGGCGTCAATAATACGTTTACCTTGTTGAGGAAAAAAAAAGGACGCTAATGCTCGGCGCTTAAAAGGAATTCCCCCAAAGGACTGGTGACGACGTTTTGCTGCCCAATAAAGAACCGTTCGGTCCGATAACGTGTGCTACAATTAAACTCAAAAGTTATTCAGCCTGGTAGGCGCCAGGTAGGAACCTGCGGCCAATCAGCAACAAGACTCGAGGCTCGAAACAGCATCGTTCCATTAGAGTTAATCTCCGGTCCCCGGTAATTAAACGGTTTCGATGTACCTTTGTTTATCACCACACCGCGTTCTCCTTTTCTGTCTGATGTCTCATCATCAGCAGTAGCCGTGTACTATTCTATGTTTTATTCAAACGGACCTCACAGCGACACCCTCAACTATGATCGATGGCCTCGGGCTTAAGTTTAGAGTGTTCGAAACTGGTATCTCGTTTGTGAATTTGATTGAGAGAGTTATATTTGAACTAGGATGTCAGTGATTTATTAAACCCAAGTTTCTACCAGCTTTCTAAATTTGAGACCAGCTCAAATAAAGCCTGAAACAAGCGAACTCTGCACATTAAGCAACATTTATACAAATATTTTAGTTTTGCATTTCAGCACGGTTTCCTGAGTTTCAGGAGCTACAAAATTAAAAGACAATCTGTTATAACAGTATCTGAATCGAAATTGTACAGAATCCTTTTTTTTAAATTCGTACAATTATTTCGAAAAAGGTTGATTACTATTCACCGAAACAGGTTTTGATGGTCAGACACTCGCTATAAACGTGTATAATATGTAACGAGTTGTCTAGTACTACATAAAGACCGGTGGCTCTCACATTAATATGTCTTTCCTTACGAATCGTGGCGATTTGAGTTCAGGCGATAATATGCCTCGTTGATTTAATACTGTATCTTACGAAATTTCGGTTAGGGACTTCCTGTAATTTTCTCGGATACCTCCTACCATGAAAAAACATTTTTTGTGGTATTTTTTTCTATTTTAGTCCGTTAAAACGTCTAACGAAACTCTTTCTTCCGCTTATATGAATGAAATGTAAGAACCTGTAAATATAGAAGCCAAAAATATATTTCAGCAGTTCATAAATTGTATATGTTAATTTTATGGAATTTTAAAATATGTTTTATCGAGCGATATGACTTTTTTCAGAATATAAAGGCTTTGATTACAATTAATTAGAATTTCTGGATATTAAGCAAATTATATTGGATTTATGCATGGAATATTTCAAGTTTGTGGAACGGCCTTTGCAGATAATATTACGCCACTGTGTCAGTGACAGGTGTGCCTACGCCGCTGGAAGTAATTAACGCGGTTAGCAATTAATAATTGAGGGCGCTGTGCCGATTACATTTTGCAGCCTCGACGGCAAGCTCCCTATTCACCAGGTCCTGTATAACCATATTCTCTCTGGGACGCGTTACTCTTATCATTATGCGATTGCGATTTCACGCAAAATACCTACCATTATCCAAACGCGTGAATGCTGAATTGCACTGGCTGATACGAATTTTTGTGGACAAGTCGATTGAAGAATTGCATTTAAATCAGAAGGATTTTATTTCTTTCTTTTATATTTAAAATTATAGATGCTAATTAGTAGTGCTAAAACTGATTTCATTCATATAATAATCTTTTAAGATATGTTGAGACAATCTCCAGTATTTTTCTTATTAAAATTAGAAAAAAAATTGAAAAGTGTGAAACAGCTGAGTCCTCTAATTTTGGAATGAAAAAAGCTGAAAAACAAAATGTTGAAAAGTAGACGACATTAGCATTTAAATAAAAAAAACTGTAAACGAACGATCGAAATTTATTACACATCTTTTGCAATTGAAAAATACTAAATTCGCACAATTTTGAAGAATTTGCATTATATGTCCTTGAAACATAATTTGTCATTTTCCAGAAATTTTGGGACTAGTTTTACTGGTGAGAAGTTCGAACAAGGGAATTAAATAAATTTGATCGAACCTTCGGTGTGAGGTGTCACGTCTATCTAACGGTAACTAAGTGTTTAATTTGATAATGTGAGGAGCAAAAATTCGTTCTACAAGTACCTAAAATAATTCTAAAGTTGGGATTGTATTGAATAAAAAAATGGATTTTCAACTAAATATTAAAATTATCAAACAAAAAAGTCAAAGGAAGAAAACAGGGGAATAGGGAAATTTCTGTAAATTCTGTAACCTGTGTCGATTATTTTAAAATTTAAAGAGAATTTTACACCACTGACTGCGAAAATGCGGTACTTTAGGAACCAAATCTTGAAAATAGAGGACATTAGGGATCTCAGCTGAATATAAAGTAAAAAATAGAGGATACACAGAGACCAGTCTGTGGGGCCTATAAATATTTAATACAAACAAACTTCTTCTTGGATCCCTACATATAGTTGAATCAAACCAAAAGTTTAATTGACTGTGTATCAACGCATTTATTTGAAAAAAGTGATGTTATCAAAATATAGAAGATATTGTTTTCGAAAACCTGATGGTTGATTTTTTTTGGAAATGGAATTTGAAAAATGTTAAAGGGACCTTACAAAATATTTTTGGATATTCAGATATTTTAGAGGATTTTATGAGACTTCATGGAATTTTGAATAATGTTAAGGAATTTAAAAGGATTTTACGAAATCAAAAAGAATTTCATAAGATTTTTTGGGATTTTAAGAACTTCTGAGAGATTTTGTAAGATGTTATGATATTTTATTGAATTTTCAAGTATTTTTTGGGATTTCATGAGATTTCATGGAATTATGAATAATTTTAAGGAGTTTAAAATGTTATTTCTAGAAATTTCAAGAGATTTTATGGGATTTAAAATAATTTAAAGATACTTGACGATATTTTGTAGAATCTTAAGTAATTTTATAAGGAATATAACGATATTTTTTGGAATTTTAATGCAAACTAAGAAATATCAAGAGATTTAACGAAATTTAAAGGAATTTTTAAGAAATTTTATGAAACTTATATAGATTCCTGAAGTTTTCCTATTTCAAAAATAAAAAATTCTGAGTTATTATTATGCATACTTTTGAAATCCTTTAAAAATTTTAAAAATCCTTTGATTTGTTAGGTTCAATTGTCTAGAATTTTCTGAATCTTTTTAGTTGCTAGTTGAAGTAAGATAATCTCTGATTCTCACTGATTCAAATTAAAAGAGTTGATTCAATAAAAATTTAAATGAATGAACAGAGAATTTGCCTGTGGATGTAAATTATCGAAACTCTCTGCTTCAATCGAATGGTTGGATTTTTTCTATTATCAAAGAAGGTCAAAATGGCTGGTATTCGTATACGTGTAGATCGTGTTCCAGCATTTACGGGCGTGGTTGTACACAGGAGTCGATGAATGTTTAACGAGGCGAGGCGTAGGGGTCGGTTGGTAGGTAGATCGAAGCGATTCAAACGACGGATTCGAATGTTTGACAGTTTAAAAGCCAAGAAGCGGCAGCGAAAGAGTGAAAGGGATAGAGTGAATTGGGAGAGGGTGAGAGTGATAGGGGACGAAGAAGTGAAAGAGATTGTAGAGCGTATATGGATGGATCAAGAGCAAGCGAGACAAAGCAACCTGGTCGAGGGAGTGCGACTCCTGGGTGGGTGTACATTATGTACGGGACAGAGCTAAGCTGTTAGATGTGTGAATTATTAACGACGAGTTATCTCATCTGTACCTACAGTCGTCTCGTTACTTTAAACGGCAATATGCTGCAGCTGCTTCACGGATAAAAATTCACTTTTAAGTTCCATTTTCATCCCAACTTATTGAATTTCTGATCGAGTAAAGCTAACTTATACTCTAGATCCATTATTAATTTCAAGAAACTTGTAGAATAAAACTGACGGAAATTCAGAGTTCTTATCAACATTGCAGAATTCACAGTTCCTTTTTTGTCACTCATAGTGTAATTTTTTGAAATTTAAAAGTTAACTTTTTTACTATATATGGTAATTCAGACAGTTTTGTAATATGAGGAGCAAAAGGAAGAAAAAGCTTGTAAATTATTTTTGAATCGAGAAGATGAATTTTCAACCAAGTAAAATGGGACAAAGGGGATTAGGGAATGTGAGATCTGTGAGTGTTACACTTTAGAAACATATTAGAAGAAAAATTTGAAAGTTTGGGTTAGAAAGTTCATTTGGCTTGAGTGTGTTTAAAAAATTTAACAGATATATTCTCAGAGAATGTCGCCATCGGTTTTCTCGTTCTCAAGTCGGTTTAGTATACTATCGAAAGCCATGCTACGAAGGAACAGGGTCCTTTTTAATCTAAATGACGTGTTTTCGTCCTCTCTTATCTTGAAGAGTCTCCATATGCACGGCTCCCAATACGTCTGCCGATAACACTGTGTGCCATGACGCAGCTAAACCACTATTAACATTCCAAACGCATTTTCTACCTTCAACAGTTTTGAATTTTCAAAATTATACACTAAAACAATCTTAAACTACAAAAAAAAACGCGAGATTCATTTTCATATTCCTGTTTGAGATGTAATCAACGAAAGAATTTCAATATCTTGAGTTTTATGATTCGAGTATAATCTTCTTGTTTAATTCTCACTTCCCCTTATCTTCGTATCTTCACGTTTTAACATTTTGTTCATCCTCAAAGAAGATATTGAAATTATATCTTTAGAAGATGGGCAGATTATGATTGGGAGAACTATTATCGAAATTGCAAAGGAATATATTGTTGGTCTTTTAAGTAATGGCGTTCTATTATAAGAAAAAAAATCACCTTCTCATCGCGCGCTTCATGCTCCAAAATATTTAGTCATCGCGCTTTGCGCTCGATGTTGTATATTATTCATGTCCAAATTACAAAATTTTCTTTTTAATTCAGAAGAAAAGAGAAATTTATTTACTCCCCGCGTGGAAATTTTTAGCTGGCTCCTGGGGCCCTACATAGCTGGCCCTTTTATAAAAGGTAAAGTTGTTTATAATATAACTTTATAATTATCAAAACGCATACGTTCAAATTAAAAGTATTATTTTATACTTTTAACATTCGGCACATTTTTTTATCTAAGATAAATACTAGTCAAATTGTTCATTTAGTATTTAACCGTTAATGAATCCAAATTGTATTCCAATAAAATATATTAAAAAATTCAAGGTACAAGAATTCTTTTACTTTTTAATCACAGCTAATCTCTCTCATATTATTTTTGAAAATATTTTCTCACAGATCACGTTTTTTAAAGGGAAAATAAAAATTTTTTTTAACAACATTTTTCATGATTAAAACGAAAACTACATACTCTATTAAAAAATGTTCAAGGGAGAATTTGTAGATCTTTTCAATACCAATAATAATTATTTAGCTTCAAATTTGAATTTTCGATTTTCCAAAAAAATTCAATAAGTTGTTATGCTAATCTTGTAGTGTATTCAAAAAGCAAGATTTTCTATCTCTGCATTTTTTTTCATATCGTCCGTTGTTTAGCTTTAAATTTCAATTTTCATTCGTTTTTTTGAATTTTCGAAATATTAAAAGTTTGACTATTTCTTTTTTGTATCGAAAAAATTTGTAAGGATAAATTGTTCGAATTTTTTATTACTATGAATATACATTCATAGAATTTGTAAATAAAAAAAATGTGGTTTCAAAAATGTTCAAACTGCTCCAACTTTTTGAATTTTTATTCGAAATGGCTGGCTAACGAACTTGACCATAATTTTAGAATACTAAACGTGGACTTTGACAAAAAGAAGAGGGGGGGGGGGGTAAAATTGTACACAAATTTTTGTTTTTACAAAAAAACTAATAGGTTTCATTTATCATTTCAAGTTATAGAAGATGTACGAAATTCAAGATATTTTTCTTACCTCCATTTCGTCCTTCTGTTTTGAAACCAGGTTTTCACTTGGGCATCCGTCATTTTTAGAGATTTTGCGAGGGCTGCCCTTTCTGCTGATGCTAAATATTTTTGCTTGTGAAAGCGCTTCTCCAACTCAGCGATTTGTAACCTGGTGAAACTCGTTCTTGGCTTCTTCCGTTTTGGCGGTGTCCTGTTCTGATAAGGGTGACCGATCCGCCTTGGAAACGCTCCAGCCACTACGACACGAGAAAAGAATCTTTTAAATCTTCTTTTCACACGTCATGGAAAATATAAAATCAAAGAAGGATAAAAATACTAAAAAAATACAAAATATAAAGAAATTGATGGAACAGTATAAAAAAAGATTGCAGATCATGGAAAACTAGGTTTTATGTTCATTTCTATATTTTTCCTAATATATTTTATTTTATTCCAAACTTCGAATATGCCCAAACTAATTTCTTGTACTTTTTCAAAGAACTAAAAGATTGGCAATTTTTTTCCTTTAGAGAATCATGGAAGGTGGATTTAATATTATACTCTAGCTAGGATTGCGTTGTGAGTAAAGTATAATATGAGAAAGCTAATTTAAAAAAGTGAGGTCAAATGAAAAATTGTAAAATGGTTGAGTAGATATTAACCTAGTTTTTTCTTGTATTGTTAATAAAAACAATCTGACAGATGACTAAGTAACCATACAAATGTGACGATTTCCAAATAAAATAATAAATGACACAATTTTGACAGTGAGTTATAAATTGACTTATCAACCAAATTAGCACGCGATGCATTCACATTTAGAAGCAGATTTGTAATTTAGTTCAAGATTGCGGTTGAAAATAGTCCAAATGCAATTTAGCGGAGTCAGATAGTCATTTGTGGATGTGAATTTCGAGGGAAGATTTGGCGGAATGAAATTTGACAGGAAACTGAACGAATTGTGCGTTCAAAACAGAAAAGCCGTTAAAGTATTAAGTCTTGATGGGTGAATGTCATTCATTAGTTTCGTCTCTCTTGCCTATAATCCCTGTTCTATAAAACATCCCTTTCCTCTTTCAACCCTTTACCACCTTATTCCAGAGGCTCGCACTTTAACTATAAATGCGCTTCTCTCTCACTCTCTCATCCTTTAACCCTTTTAGACTGCGTAGCCTTTGCATCACTCTCTCTTATTAGAACGATAATCGTGAACCAGCTATTACATCCGTTAAATTATCATGCTCATGATGCCATTTTGTCGGAACCTCTATCTTCCTCTCATAATTTACTCGTAATGACTTTTGTATATAGAAGATGGTAAGCATCCAATAAAATGAAAGTGTTCAAATGAAGGCTTCAGATTAAAATTTTCAGCGAGAAAATGGATATCAACTAATTTTATTGATATATACGATTTAATGTTTAACCATTATATATTTTAAAAAACTGTCATAACTTTGAAGTTACTTTAAAATTCCTTAAAATTCAACAACATTTCTTAATTACTTGAAAATTTTGAAACTGGAGGTGTGCATCCGTCCTCGAATTATCAATGTAAATTCGCACCTTTTTGGCTACGTTTAGTACATTGAATTTTTCAAAATTTAATTTAATTTTAGAAGCAATTAAAGCTTCTAAGCTCTCTTCAAATGGATTTAATTTCAAAACCAAATGAGTAATTTTGATTTCGAGAAATCTTACATTCGAAGAGAGCTTAGAACTTCAATTTCGAAAAATTCAGTGTTCTAAACGTGGCCTAAAAGGTATCAATTTGCACTTATTCGATTTTTAAATTACTTTAAAATATTGAAACTCCCGTGAATGATTTTGAAATTCTTTAAAAATTTCTACATCTTTTTTATAATACAATTTTTTTTCAGAAACTTAATTATAGTTAAGTAATTATTGTAAATCCAAAATAGTTTTGTTTTAATTTGATGGGATATAGACCAGTGTTCCCCACGTAGGTTTTTCACCATAGTGAGAAGATGACAAGCATTGAGGGTTCCTTTCCAGTTTTTCGAATCAGAACCACATTTAAACTAGAGAAAACTAGCCAGGACCCCATAACAATTTCTGGATGGGTCATATTACAAGAGTAACATTTAGTGTTAGCATGTTTCGCAAAAGTCACCAAGTTTCATGTTTTCGTGCGGTCTCTGGGAATTAGGGGTTGGTTGATTCTAGTATGTGCGTGTCTGATGACAGTAGGTTGAGCAAAACTTGTGCAGCCTGGACAAAGTGATTCTTGGTCGAAGGGATCGTTATCTCGTTGCGTCGGTAAGCGTCTCCGTAAAGTGGCAGAACCCACCGTTCTTGCGGTTTAACATTTACCTTGGCACAACCTCAAAACCTAAACACTAGGTGTTTCAGTATCAGGATTAGTAAGCACCAAGCGATTTATTCTAATGAATAATCCTCCTTCGAAATAAAGCGTTTACGTAAGCCTAGATTTCATCATTCTAAGTAATTTCCCTGGTACGAAAGAAGTATATTTCTTCCAATTTGAAGACGACGCGTTCCAAGGATTAATTTTCAATTTTCTTTTATTAGTCTTCAATGTTTCTTCTATTATTATTTTGCAATTATACTTTATGTTCTTGCAAAGTACTCTTGCAAATTGCAGAATAAAAACTGGTGGTTTGTGCCTTTGGGTAACTTATCTTCGGCTTGTTAAACCTGTCACTTTGAACGAGTCTTCGTTTCGCTCTTCGTGCTATGATTTACATAAATTTGTAAGTTGAACAAGTTTATGGTGGTACTTGTAATAACTGTTCAAGAAGGAATCCTGAACGCTTTCTTTACTTAAATTTAAATGAGTCAAACGATGCGGGTTTCAGTTTAAAATACCGCACTTAACTTATTAAGGAAATGAGAACAGTTTTACTAATTTTTTAGAAAAGTTACATTGCAACAAAGTACGAAGTTTACCTACACGAAGAAATTTTTCTGAGAATATAAATGCTCTGTCCATGTTGAAATGTCTTCTTTCATACAAAGAATTCAAATTATAAAATTTTGAATCAGTGCTTGGTTTAAAAATTGCTTAGCTTTGCGAAATTCCATTCACTCTAACAGTTTTGTTAGAACGATATCTTTCACACAATCATCGTGTAAACTGATCCTCTCTTCTTTTAATTATAGCCTAGCTACCCCTTTCGTGTCGCCACTACAAGTCCAACAATCTTTGCCGCAGGGCGTTTTTAAAATAAAACCAAAGATATAGAAGTAACTTTGAATAAAACAGAAGATCAGGATAGAGACCTGGCAGAAAAAAGGGGGAGAATATAGATCAGCTGGATAGGGGTGTAGAGTCTACACCAAATTCGATGCATGTCACCCTCAAGAACAATAGAAATTCGTATTTACATACGATTGAGTAACTATGTGAGGGTGGTCGAAAAGCAAGATGGCGTTCATGGTTGCAAAATGGCTGACGTAAATAAATGAGCCGAGGCATGAAAGCCCAGGGCTTCAAAGATCAGACGCTAAAGTTTTGTCCCAAGTTTTGTACTCTCTCTTTATTCTTCTCATCCTCACATCTTCTTCAAGATCAGAAACATCAATTGACTTGTTTAAAACGATAGAAATGGTACATCCAAAGATTGCCAATATCGATTGTTAGCATATTAGTACCATAATATATTCTTCTCTGTCATCTTTCTATGCGAGATTAGAATCCAAGTAATCTGTTGCGTCCAGGAGCCACTGAAGATGGTGCATATTAAACTCCTTTTAATAACAGAGAAGCGTGGTTTACAGTTGACTTTCTTGGTGTCATCTGGTCTAGAAATGCAGTGATGATTATCAGCTTTCATCATCTTTGACCCACTGAGCTTGAAGCATAACCTTTGTCGGCTCTAGGCTCTGTTCTGAGTCAAGTTAGGATCATTTGATGATGCAATATTGCAGCCGAGCTGTGACAGCATTAGAGAAAGTCATTATTTTGTTCTGAGCGTTTCGTCCGGTAATGGAGTTTGTGGCCTTCAAAGTAAATTGTTTTCTGCGCGGATTCCGCGATCAGCCAAAGAAGAGAGAATCAGCTTGGTCTCAGCACTTTAAACCTCTCAGAAAGATACCTAAGACGTGATACCATGAGAGAAAACCGTTTTATATGCGATTTGCATTATATTTCTTACAAGTCAAATGCAAGAGATTTTATATGCATAAATTTAAATTGATATTCAAATTCAATTATCCGACTCCACTCCTAATTCTGCTATACATTTTTCTCGTATTCTAGCGATGATATAAACATATTATATATAGTCTAACACAAAGTTTTCCTGCATGGTATTAGGTACATACATTTGTACAATGGTGACTGTGTCTTTAGCACTTTAGCATTTTAGCCTGTCAACTGCTTTGATTTTATCTAGTCGACAATTGCGTGTCAGTTAAGAACCGTATAGTTGACTACAGTTTAATAGAGCACAACTCGAAACAATTTGCAACTTGAAGCCTAGTAATGTTAAACGAGTTCAGGAAAATAATTGCGATCATCAACCAAAACATTTTTCCCGCAATCCTTCTAGATTAAAATCTCTCTCAAGGATTGGACATTGCAATTATTCAGTGACTATAAGCTTACGTATATACAGTATATACACCTCATGCAAAGTGCACTTGTAATATTCATAATCCAATCTATATGATTTACTTAGACTGAGAAAAATGCATCCAGATTGTATGGTTTAATATCTAAGATGGGTATCCCATAGTTAAATATATAGCTTAAGAAATTCCGGGGGTTGGATCCTAACCAGATCTTAACCA
>JAUESI010000007.1:4877199-4887227 GCA_032275145.1 Synergus laeviventris | reverse complement strand
TAACCAGATCTTAACCATTTGATCATACGACTGATATATCATCTGAAATACCATCATTGAAAAGTATAGAAAATTTATACGAATCGACTCCCTGATTAAACTGAATCTACTAATAAATAATGCAATTGCAATATATTATATTACGTTTATTTAAAGTATAAAATGGTCAATAATTATACCGACTACTCTATATATACTGTACATATGCGCAAGCCAATTAGGAATCCGCCCCCAACTTTAAAATGGCAACAATAACAGAAGGAGCGTAGTAGACAGCTAAATGGTTTTAAACGGATTCGTAGAAAACACATTCTACTGTATAAAATTACCCTGAGCACCGCGCCCCTTCTGAGTCCGCCATCTTCTAAGTTGCTGAGTGGTGGCCGTGCAGGTTCGCATTTCTCGCAGTGCACTCCCTACCTCTAATCCCCCCCCATAACCCTCCCCCCATAGGCTTTCTCAGACTTAAACCGCTTCCTTTCCCATTCTACTTTACCCTCCCTCCGGCCCTTCTTTCTATATTCTTCCACATTGTAATTATTACTGACTCGCCCCTACTCGTGCCGCAGTCCCTACTACATTGGATTTACCCTTTACTGTGAAACATTTATTTTGTGAGAAACACGTGTAATATGATGAAGGTGGCCCCCTTCGTGTCACATTAAGCTATTCTATAGTGTTACCAAGTACGAGTTGGTTACCCTGGATTTCTCTTATTCAAAATTTGAATCACAGGGAATTGGACCCGTGTGGAAAAGTTTCCTAGCGCGTTGATATTATTATTTTCGAGAATGACTTCATTAATTTTGATTCAGTCTAAACTCTAAATAGTCATACTGTTTGTAACGAACTTCTACGTAGAAGCAGGATAATTCAAGACTACCAACGAAATTTTTCCACAGGAGAACCTGTAGAAGATTTTATTTATATATTTTTAAAATTAAAGGCCCTGTTTTAGTCCTTCAAGGTGGCACGTAAATACAGCTTTACCACCTAGCAGGGCTAAAATAGGGCTTAATTCAAACCCTCCTCTATGTCCTACTTTATAAGATACAATTTTTGAAAGATCATTTTCCAATTCGAAATTCCTGATTCAATATATTTAATTTTTTTTTCAAATTGATTAAGCCGAAATTTCCAGAACTTGATATATTTATAGTTCAGCGTTTTAACTGTTTAACTATTTTTATTCTGCAGTGATAAATTAAGTAAATGCAAGTAAATGCAAGTGAGAATTATTGGAGGTTTTAAAGCCTATTAGTAGGTAGCTCAAATTTCGACGAAAATGTAACAGAAATTTCCAACATTTTATTAATATTTGTATTGGGAGGGAGGAGCGAGTAGTATTTCCTACAGGGTCTAAGTTTTCTCAGAGTCAAGATGACGATTTCGAAAAAATTGCTCAAAGCTACTCGTTTGTTAAAAAGTTTTCCCCGTGCCGACTTACGACCACGAGTTAAACGCGATCGGAAAAGAAAAAATATGAGACATGAGAACAGCTATCATTTCTCAAACTCCATAACTCGATATAAAGCACCCTTCGAGTCGGGACGATACTCTCTCTCCCATCTCCGTATCGGAGGTAGAGTGTGGTGGTAGCTTACATTATCGATATTACGAGGCGTCGATAAAAAATCGCATAAAATTAAACAAACCCTACGTGCTTCAGATAAAAACCAGCCGCGTAACCTCGTCCATTTCCTTAAGAACTTTTCAACACAAAATATGATTTAATCTTTCAATATAAATTAAAGATAAATATAGTATCATAATTTTCCAATAAAAAAATCGAATGCTTATGTCATTTTTCACATAAAATCAGAATGATGAAAATTTCTGTTCCATTTTGTGTATATCAAATAAAAATCGTTGTTTGAAAGTATCGTTAAAGTGTGATCGATATATCGTCAATCTTTGAACTTTCAGGATATACATGATTTATAGTTTGTGAAGCAGCCATAAATCAACCATACAGCAGATCGAAGTCATGCCATACCAAATCATCTATCAATTAACTTCTTTTGTAAATGAAATTCTAGAAGAAAGTCTAATTGATAAAATGAATTAATTCGTATTATAATTATAGATAAGTAGAATCTACAATCATAAAATGATTGAATAATATTAATACTGACAGCCACGCACGCTTGTGACTGTCGAATAGAAGTTATTTGACACGAAAAAAATAAGTAAACGTATATATAAGCAATTTAGCATAACTAGGAATTAAATTAAGCAACTTTCTTGCATACCTGCATGATTTCTGTACAGTTACACTCTGTGCGTAAAACGCAGATAAATGATGTGAAAACTACGATAATGTAGCTATACTAACAATTTCGCAAACTAATTTCGCACCTTTCTTATTTTCTTACGAGTAGCATAGAATACACTGCTTGGCAAAATTCTAATTGGCTAATTACTTCTTCCTAATTACGGACTTGGTCTTTAATTAATTGAAACGTAATTGCCAATCTTTGTGATAAAGAGTCATTAACACTCATTCAGTCAGTTCATTTTCTGATTAGGCTTATTGTCCGTCATGTAATTAGCAATAATAAACTATAATATAATAAAGCTATGTATATTTCAAGAATAATGAAATTCTTAAACCTATTTTCATTGATTAGAGGTAAGACTTTTGTACACATGGAGATAAATATGCGACCAAAGGGATATAGTTTATGTTACCGCCATCGGCTAAAGTTAAATATGAGCGAATTTCTTCTATTATTCAAAGTATCTCTCCCCTGCGGTGCGAGATCGTATATTTAAAATATATCGTAACCACGCCGCGCATATGGTGCCCACTGTGGCTTTAACCGCGTCTAACCTCAGGCGTAAGAAAACGTTTCAGAATGGAGTACACCATTAACATATTTCCAGAAATCATTTATTTATCATGTATCCCATTTTTTAAATTATTAATATTCTTAAAAGAAAGTTATAACAGTTGAAAGTTTAAATCTATTTTGAGCAAAGTTTTGACAGAAGTTGAAAACCTTGACTAATTTTATTGACATTTTACCCGGCATGTTGGTTATTCGATCATGATTCAGCCAAATTTACAGTGACATTCGAAAGATCGGACGCAAATCCCGCGATTTCTCCAGGGAGTCGAAAAAATCGCAAATAATGCGACTAAACTCCGAAAGCTTTGCCGGAAAAATTGTGGTCCCTATGGCCCTCGCGGTTCGAATTTACGTTATGCATTTTTCAACGGACGATAGTTTTTCCGGCTTACTTTTTCTGACCCGAGGGACGCCTGCCTTATTTTTATCCTATCACTTATCGTATTCTAGCGCGACAGTCATTTTCAGGTAAAACAAATTTTTCTGAAAAATCATAACTTGCGAAAACTAGATTCATAAAAATAAAACAGTACTGCATCATTTTAATTTAATAATTTATATAAGTAATAATAAGATTTTTATTTAAATTTAGGTACTATACTTAGTTTAAAGAAATCGGAAGTTTATTCCATCAAAATAAATCATCTTCAAATTAAATAGTATAAAACTTAAATTCTCCGAAAAATCATGAAGGCATTTTAAATTTAAATAATTGCAGCATGTTTAAAGAATTGCGTAACAATAAATAAAAAATGAGGCCCTTTGAAATCTAAGGTAGCAGCGAAACTTAAAGAATTAAAAATTGTTCTTGAATCTTATTTAAGTTTGCACATAGCAATTAATTGATTAAGCAGTACGTGAAGATCTTTTAAACTCAAAACAGTAATGTTCGAAATTGAACATTCTCTAATTAAAAATGTTGTTCAGAAACAAAAATCGAAAAGAAATTATTTAAAAATACTTATAAAAATATATTGAACAATTTGGATGAATATTCCACTTCGGAATACTGGTGTACCTTCTTTAATTGTTCCAAAAATAATTTTTTGTGCCTAAACCTTTTTTAAGTTCCATGTACGGCTCGCTGGACATAATGAGTACTTTTAAAGTATTTTGTCTGATTGCGCTACTTTTTGCTGGGGGCAGAAAGTTGGAAGTAAAAACGGAAATCAGTTAAGTGTTTCTTCGTAGGAAGGTTCAATAGTGATTTGGGAAGTTGGCGGCAATAGGTACGTGTAAGGTGAATGGCTTTTGCAGGTAGTCCGACAGGTAAGGGAATGCGAGATACCTAATTGTCTACGGGAAAATTAAACTGAAGTCATGTTAATTATGTAACTCTCTATTCTCTGGTACGGCGTATGGCTTTACGCCGCATATAACCAGCGGGGTGATGATGGACGAGCGCACTCGACCTTACGGCTGCCAACCTCCGCCAACGAAATCCCTAACTCGGTGTTAACTCGATCAGTCAACACCCACATAGCCGTCGCCCAACGCTAATCTGCTTTCGGATTAATTACCGTGTAATTTTGGCTTGAATAATTAGTATTTCTCGACCAATCGCGCATCCTCGAATGAACTATATAAAAAGTAAACATTTCTTTTACCACCATAAAGCTAACATCTAAAGCAGTGTTCGAAATTTGATTACGAAATCAGAAAACAAATGATATCAAATATTTTGGAAATCTTCTTAGCTTCCGAAAAGAAAATATAGCCGTGTTACCTCTATATACATTTCTAGCTGAGTTACCTAAATATCTGTTTTAGGTACATTTTGCCAACTAGAAATTGTCTAGATATATTCTTGGAAGACGAAATCCAGCGAAACGTCTAGCTAGGACAGCTAAATAATTTTTTTCAGTGTGCGATTAGTTAATTATTACACCAAAATTCTAATCTCATTTATACCCATTTTTAAAATTATTAATATTCACTCTGCCTGTGAAGCGAGTGCACTCCGATACCTCGGTCTTCAAACAAAACTACGATCATTTGTTTTGTTTCAATTTTTGCGAAATTGAATATCGATAAGTTAATACTACTAAAATACAAGAATGAAGTAGAGAATGGCAGAAAATGGATTGGTAGTTCCGAACGATCGAGTCTCTGGGTATAATCTTTAAAAACGATTGCGCGAATCGATGCAAAAAATCCAATCGTGACGCTATCGTTCTCAGCAATATTAACTGAGGCAAAAACTGTGCGTGCACCGCGAGCATTGCAACTGATTGTACCTTTATTTATTTTCAATTTCAGTGTTCCTTGGCTCGAATTTCATTCCTTGCTTCGAAATCTTGCTTTAATAATAATGGGACAGGTTTTATTAAGTCTTTTCGAACTCGAGATAAAGACAAGCTACATATTTTCATTTTTTATCGGATTGCATTTTTGTTCTGTTCTAGATTTTTGTATACAGCAGCATTGATACTGATCATTTTTAAGGAACGGATGGAATTTCAAACAGGCAAATTGTGAACATTCATGAAGCTTAGAGATATAACAATATCTTAGCGAAGACTTCATGTTTCCATTCTTTTTTCAAGAACTCTACAAAAATGCGAAATTCGTCATAAAAGAAATACATTTCCGCGTATTCATAGAACGCGCGTGCTTTATGGTCGGCTATTATACCCAGAAATGGTCGATTATGTGCGCAAAACGAAAGTTTCGCGGTAGTTATCGTGGGAAAATAGGTATAGGTGCTTTACTACTTCCCTAGTACCGCACGTACGTTTCGAAACATGTCCCATCGTGAGATAATCATAGACCGGCGAGTGGGTAAAACGTAAACGCGTTTTCAAGCAATTGGTTCGAGTTCGAGGGAGTTCTTATACGATTGAAAAAAAAGTTTAAGTCGATTTCATAATTAATGCGAACCTTGTTTACGAAATGTGCTCTTCTCTTCGCGGATAGCTTTATCGCCTATATACAAGACGATATGCGCAATCTGAATAGGCAACTTTATAATCCCATGGTATTCTAATCTTGACTATTTATTTAAAGACAGAGAAATTGCAGACATAAACTTTATTACAGTATATAATTATGCAAATATATTAAAATGTAATTTGCATCATTAATTAAAATTTTCATTGCGATTTAGTTAAACCAGAATAATTATTTGTATATACATATTACATATATGTACATTATACACATATATAACTGCAAATATTTTGCAACGAAAGTTTATTTTTATACTTTGAGCTAAGGCTTGTTTTTTAATTTCCTGAATTTAACTTTAAGAATGAATTTATTATGAAAGTAACTCAATTAGTTATCAAAATTAAGATTAGCAATCGCTAAGATTATATAAATAAATTGTTTTCTATAATTTGAAATAATCTTGATTCAAAACGCAATATGTAAGAGTAACCTTTTTCTTTTGAAACAATTCAATTTTCTTGAGAGGTAGACCTTTTTAATACTGAAACTTTATTGCATTCAGAATGGCTTTAATCATTGAACACTCCACATAAATAACGATAAAACTCTTATAAATTAATTAATAGTCAAGTTTAACGACGATGTGTTTTTTAATCTTCAGTTTATCATGGAGTTAGCCATAAATAATTCTTTATTAGTTGTATCATGAGCTTGGATAATGCCAATCGTACTTTATTGTACTTTATCAAGTAAAATAATAAGACCAAGGATTTTTTTTATAGTGAAGTAAAATGGAAGTAAAAAAAATTATAATATAACATATAAGAACATATTTTTTAGATCACTCGAATCCTGTTTTCAAAAATTACAAAATGATGTGACCTATCATGATTTGAAGAAGAAATTATACTGCTTTTAAGTGTAATTTGTATGCGAAAAAGAATATAAATATATATAGAGAGATCAGATTGCAGATCGATTCTCGCAAACCATTCGCTCACGATTTTCATTGTGGGTCACTGAATTCAAATCGATTTCAAACCACATTGCAGAGAAAAGTGATTTTCTTCAAACACCAAACAAAATTGGCCTTACTTGAATTTTCGAGAAATTCGATATTTATAGTTTATATCTTCTCAAAGGTCTTAGCACTGTTCCAACTAATTATTTCTAGTATATTTAATGCGAACACTTTAACAAGTATATAATTTTACTGCCTCCGTTAATTTATTTTCAGAAACGATTAATTTGTTTTCTTGGCAACAGATTCCTTAGGAATTATATTGACTATAATCAGTTAAATATTGTCTAAATTAACATAAACTTTAACATTTTCCTCGGTATTTCTTATTTGCACCGATACCAGGTAGTCCACCGTCTTCCCTACAGCTCTATTGCAATTTTGCTCCTTTTAAATGATCGTAAAACGAAGGTTATTATTACTAAGCAGCAGTTTGAAGTTTAACAATAGAATCGATTTAGCGAGTGCCTTTCTTATGTGATAACAGATACGATAGTTCCGTTTTGTGAATGCACGGTGGTATGTAATAAGGTTTGAATATTGTTATTTTACCATAAACTAAACAGCATTTAACGAAACTATAGCTTAAATTACATCCATCAACTGTAATAAGATTCTATAATTATGGTCTTGCATATAGGCAGCAGAATTGATGTTAGCTAAGAGCTATTTACCACTGTCGTAAAAAAAAGTTCATTACTTTTAACTATGCAATTGTGCTCAATTGATATTCAAACGAACCATTTTCTCAGCTGTACTGTAAGGATCTACTCTAAAGAAAAACACGAGCAAGACATTGTAGTTTTAATTCATAGCTAATTATTAGTATCCTTAGTTAACTTAATGGTCTGAATTAATTGACCATCATACGCTGTCTTTCTGCAAGTTTTTTTCACGAGCTGGCACATCACGCAAAGTAACATTAAACAGCCGCATATACATACGTAATGCAGATCAGAAACACTCGAAATAAATATAAAATCGCTGCACGCTTGAATTAACAATTATTATGCATTCAGCATAATTTCGAAATTGCAGGAAAGTGAGAACGGTAGTATAAGTCAGATGGACAATTAATAGTCTAGAAGTTGTGTTGCCAAGCTGGTAAGACGTGTCAGAGACAACGGCTACCGACTTGTTTGACCACATATGAAATGACTACTTATAAAGTTACAAGAGGTTTTCGCTGCCATTACTGTCGTATCTGACTTCTTCATCACACGGGTTCCTCACTTCCACTCAAATGGACTCATTGGCATTCGATTAGAATATTGTATCTCGAACCAAATTGAAATCGAAATTAATTCTTCGATTATATATTCCCGCGATAAATTACCTGAAAGTACAGAGTACTTTAATTCTTCAGGATAAAATCACTAATTTGCATTTATCTTCGCTTAAAGACAATTTAATTAAATATTCAGCTCATATTGCATTTTTATATATATATATATATATATTGATAATTATATTCCTATGGATTATCTTACATATGTTACACATCTTTTCTGTAAATGTAAAGTTAATGAAGAGATATGAGTACTGAAACGATATGCTTCGTTTTTTAATTATAGTATCTGTTAAACTCTGAATGTAATTTGAATTCTTGAAACAGAGCAATTAAAATGGTTTCGAGGATGCGACTCTTAAATCGAAAGGAAGAACGGAAAATAACTCCGGAAATTAATACCATGCGGTTTGAACAAGTACTCACCTCAACCAAACGCCAACAGGCTTCTGAAAGGCCATGCGATTACTCTAATAGCAGAGCAGTGGCGCAATTATAACTCTCGAGCCCCTCAAAACTACAGAGAAATTTTTTTCATTCCTGATTCATTACGTCATAAATTTAAAAAAAAATAAAATGCACTAATAACAGTTTGCAGAGGCATAAATAATTTGAATGTGATTTCAACTTATTCGTACATTGTTGATCTACATATGGTTAAAGCATAGTTTAAGACAACTTGAAGATGGTTTTAAACGTTGGATTTTGGAATGTAAATGGATCTGGATTTGTATAAAAATGAAATTGTTGCTTGAATTAAAATTTGTAGATACCTACAAGATCATTTACAACTTAGCATTAAGTGCAAAGGCAAAGTGTAACGAAGATCAAGTTCATTTACTCGGCTAATTGGAATTCGCATGTAAACACTTTTGCAGCATGAGTATATGCATGGTATCTAGAGATTGAATGGGATTAGCAGAGTAGCATTGGGATCTGAACACTCGAATGAGAGTAAAAGAGTAAAACTAAGCCAGAGGAAGATAGAGAGTTGTGGTTCGAGCAGAACTGAATGCCTGGGGCCAAAGATAACCGGGTACCGGGAACAGAGAAAAAAGGCATCGCGTGACCAAAACCTGAAACAGAATCCGCTGCAACTAACCCTATGCTTCGTATGAAATGCTCTTCTAACTATACGTCCTCCAACTCGCCTTCTCATTTATATAGAAGTTGAGCTTCGTGCCAACCGACAGACCTCGGATTGGGAAGACCAATCGCTAAATTGTTAAAGAACTACCTTCCAATATGAGAGTTAGACCATTATAGTTACCAGAATCTCAATTATACAAAAGCTGTTGCCACCGCGGGAAAGAAACTACAATTTTTTTCTCACATACTCCACTTTCAAGGATGTAATTCAGGTTCTGATCTTTAGTTCTCGATTTTTATCACATTTGTTTCAAAATCTGATCTAAATATTCTTCTTTACGATAGCTCAGTAAAAGGACCTCACTAAAGCAATTGGTAAATGACTTTCCACTAAGTATAGCTACATGTAAATGAAGAACTGCTCCAAACTTACAACAATCACATTTCATTCCAGAACGAATGTCGAGCAATTTGTTGAGGCAAGTAAATTTGCGAAAAAAGTACGAATGGTTAAAGTGTAAAGTGCGTCTTAGTAAATGTATATGGAATGAAGGAGCGAGAAGATAAAGAGGATAAGAGTTAAATGCTGATGGTTTAAAAAGTAAAGTGAAGAAGGTTTACTCAATTTGAGAGGTTTCAGGTTTTAAATAAGTACTTGTCACACTTGTGTTGTTATAATTTCCAGGCTTGAAAGAAGCCGCTTTCTTTCGTTCAAATACTACCAATTTAATATAGACGATATATGTTCAGTGCTGGTCGCTGGCAAATGACAGAAAATAACACGAATCCGCTGAAACGAAGCGGTACTTCCCCTTTCCATCAGTTTCGCGTAAATGGAACGCCCTGGGCTCTTAATGGGTTGGCAGTGTACGATATATATATATATATA
>JAUESI010000007.1:4779737-4793812 GCA_032275145.1 Synergus laeviventris | reverse complement strand
CTTTTAGTATTAAATGTTAAAAACATTGGCTACAAAAAAAGCATATAATGTATATTTTGTGGATTTCCATATGTACAAACTTAAGACACATTTAATTATATTGCACAAAAAATATAACAATTTAATGAGAAAAATAAGCACAGTGACGTGGATAAAAGCTATCAGGATCCATTCATTCGAAAATAAATGACTCTTAACAGAAGTTCCCCTCTTCATGTTTGGGGCTCGATCGGCATATATATAGCCTCTTATTTCTTCTGGCAATTGCCACCTATACGAATTAAATTTGTGCTTGAGTTTTATCAATTCCGTACATAATATATTCCCCAGAATTTCAACTCGAGCACATTCTGCAATATTAACAAGGATAATTGGTAACACGATTATACTAAAACTCATAAGAAAAAATATCTTTTTGTAAATTGAAAGATATTAAATAATAATGATGAAGATTCACACCAGAATAAATTACCTGCCTATACCTATAGCTATATTTAAAAATGCAAAACACATTCATACCAACACACTAACTGCTCGGTTCTCACGCACACCGCCCCGGTGCGAAAAAATCTAACCTATGGAATACGTCCCGGGACGTATCCTGCACCTGAGTTTAAAAGCCACGTTAGAGCATTTTTCACATCCATACAATCATACATACAAATAAAAAAACAAAAAAACCTGAAATCGTAGATAGTTTTTTTTTTAATTTTTAAATACTATATAGTGATTCTCTATAACAAAATTTGTAATCATTCCCCGAGTTCTCCAGTCTAAAAAATTGAGTTTTTAGCTGCTGAACAATTTTCTATTCAAAATATTTTAAACTAAATGTCTTTAACATACTGTAATAATTTAGTACTATATAGTAACAATAAATATGTAAAATAGTGAGAAATTATTTTGTTCTATAAAAAGTTTCACATATGTGGTAAAATTTACAAATACAAAAGAAGAAGACACTCTTTAGATTAAGTGCCTACCTTCAGTGCAATAAAACGGTGTACGCAAAAAATAGATAGATTAATAATTGCAAAGATATCCTAATCTAAATTAGTATAATTTTTGAATAAAGTCATAATCATATAAGATAAAAACTTGTCTCAAATTTAAAAAAAATACATAGAAGAATAAATGAATTAAGATTTAAAAAGAACATTTTCGGCCTTCTTCTATTCAAGTTTTCCCGTTCCTTTCTTGGTTGTAAAAACAAGTTAAATAGAGTGTATCACGACATTAAATTTCTTTAATCCTGAAAATACATTAATTGAAATTAGAAAAGGAGTTAGCTATCAAAAATACAAAAATGGTGAATATCCACTTTCTAATTAAACAATAAAATTGAATTAGCTTTCACTACGCGATTTAAAAAAAATAAATACAATCTGTTTCCGAGCCAGTTCGGACCTTTCATCCCTGGCATGTTTGGAAACAAGAGGGATTCAAAAATGCACTTACCTTTACAACTGCGTCCCACATCGTAACGATGGCAGTATGATGTCTTCTCTCCGAAGATCTCATTAGATCTGAAAAATTGAAAAGTATTAAGTAATTGATAAAAAAGTAGATTGAGTATAAACATTTTTTCAATGAGAATTAATAATGTATTATATGCTTTGTAGACTTCTGAGACAAAAAAAGTTATCCTCAAAAGCCAATCGCGATGGTGTATATATTATCTCTTGAGATGTATGAATGACTCAAAGCTTCAATATTTATCGTATAATCATGTTCAAAATGATCCAAATTATTCGCAGAATTTAAGCTGATCGTTATCCCTCGTTTCTTGAGGATCCTCTTTTCGTGCGCACCACCAATCATCTTTCCCTGTCAAAACATTTCCGATTGGCGGCCCATCCGGGAGTCTGAATATCTTTCTTAAAAACTGCACGAGATTGCGGTAAGCGGTCGAAGCAAAGAAGCTCGATCGCAAAGTCGGATCTTGTGATCATAAGGAAAAGAAAATTGAAAGCCAACGAATTTTTATGACTCCTTCACCGAGTGCCGATAGCGTGCAGAGATCTTACGAATTACCATGGCTGAAATTGGTTTTTGCGTGTCACGTATTTTCGACGGTAGCCCAGCTATACAAAAGTGGCCAGAGTGGCTTCTTTCTCTCATTCTGAACTCTGGTCTAAATACAATATATAATATACAATACAATATACATCCTTGCCATCAGAAGCTGCGGCACACATTATAATATAAGAGTATACCGCAAAGCCGGACGAGGCGCGATACATCCATAGCTTGGTTACCTATGTGCAGTGTGCACAAGAAGTCGAGGCCTGGCAATAGAGCCATAAACCTTGATAGCTCAGTTCAGCCATTGTTTCGTTCGTATTCGAAACTTCCGTTTGAGAAGCGACGAGTCGTGGCTTTAGCCAAGACCGCGATCATGGCTTTCGTCTAGACATATATCGTAAACTCTCTACATAGAAACTCCAGAGGAAGTACAATTTTCTTATCCTTCTCTTAAAACTTCAAACCACCCATTTTCTTCTGTATAAATTTTCCTGCCTAGCTGCACCACTATGGAATCTCGATTCTTGTGTTGAATTTGCATATTTTCCTTTATTGCAAGCTGTTAAACTGCCATTGCAGAACCTCCATGTTTTGTTCTCCATAAAAACATTTAGAGGAAGTTCAAGCAACGAGATATATATATGAAGCTTTTAAAAGAAAAAGAGAAAATATAGATGTCAAAGATTGAAGAACATAAATATTTTATTTTACCTGCAGAATCATCATAAATCAAAAACATAAATTTAAAAGCATGACATCAGATCTTAGACAAAAAAATTGGGTCACAATTTGGTCTCTACAATAAGGAGTAGGCACGCCCGAATTAATTACACTAAAAAATAGTGACGCCTCGCCTAATCTTATCACCATGGATCCATCATGTCCCGATTTCGAGTTATTTATATTTTGTATTAGTCCCACCTCCGATGATTATCCAAGGAAAATGTAAGTCCTCGAGTATGCTCGCTTTTGGATTCGCAGGGTGGGACACAAAGTATAAATCGTCTAATTAAGGGCATGACACGCGCAAAGTTCATGTCTGTGCAACATTAATCTAGGACAAACATGGCCGTCGCATGAGTGTATACTGAGTAAGGGATATCATGTCCAACGCGCTAATGACTCTAGAATCGATTAGGCCCGACACTCTTCATTCTCACGGCTGCTTTCTCGTTTACGCACGTCAGCTCTATACCTATACATGTAGCTTATAATCTTAGAACAACACCTTTTCTATACAAAATTAGAATTACAATTTCGCCAATGTTCCTCGTCAAAATATTTTCCACGTTGTCAAAGATCGGCTTCACTTTTTCTTCTCCAAAACAATCAGTGCTGATCGATACAGATATAACAAAGTGCATCACGAGGTTCCATATTGAATCGGGCTCAAGAGCAACTTCTTTTTTATTATTGTTTCAGGGGTACCTTTAGTTGTAGTTAACACCTTTCTTTCCTGGCAGCAATTAGCACCGCCATAAAGCTTAGCACCAACCAAGCACCCGCAGATGCCTATCCTATACACTCGATTTGTATATATGTAAAACATGGGTGCCACAACCGCCGAAAACCCAAGGCGCGAATCAAGGAAACATTTGTTTTTTATCTATCGGAGTAACAACACTTCCAAAGGAAGCTGTATAATTTACCTTGTACGAATGAAACACCTGGAAGAGTGAAGAACACTGCTTCAAGTTTTGAAATGTCTTCATGGTCTGCAAGAGTTCGTTCCGAAAAGAGATATATGTTTCCACACTGTACTTATCATGAAGGTTATCAGATTGGAGTGCAGAAACTATAAATCTCCACTAACAGTTTCCTGACGCTTATACATATATCCAAAAGTGGACTTAGAAGCTCGCTTAGAAGTAGCCACAGCTTCTAAAATTTGGAAGCGTCAATGACCTTTCAAGATCAGGTCCAGGGAAAGTGTCGGAACTCGAAAAGAGTGCGACAGGTAATCGTGACGTTTCACGGGATATCGCGTTCGTTCCGTCGGGCGACGCGACGGTCGGGGCCCAAATGAGATTTTTTTGGCGTATTCGTATGGCCGGTACAAAAAACTGGAAGAAACTATGAATCACCGAGTTAACACGGCGCCGACAAAGGCTAGCCGAAGATATTATATACACACTCATTCACTGTTCTCTCTCTTTCTCTCGGGTGGTAGACCATCACATTTACACATAAGCGTCTACATTATACTCGCATTAGCCAGTCAGGCTGCCGCGTCCAGCCAGCTAGTCAAGAACTACCTAGCGGCTGAAATAAATAATTCACGGTAGGTATACCATAATACTAAGCCATGGAAGAGACGGTATGAACGAAAAAGGAGTTAACTTCAAAGCTTTTTGATGATCATAACATACTCAGCTTGGGTCATGTATGCACGAACTCGCGGGTATCAGTTGGTCTTTAATGAAGAGTATTGGTTATAAGTTGACGTTTTATAATGTCTATAAGAGTATATTATAACACCTACTTGGCTGCTTCAGAAATAATACTTATAGAAGAAGCTTTACTGAAGTTCTTCATTTAGTCTACTTAAAAAGGTTATAGATCTTGCGGGTCTACCAGGAAGTTTCGTCTCTACTAAACTCTAGAGCGTATTTATTTATATCTAATCTATATATATTATGGATGAAAGGTTGCAAACAACTGACATCTATTGATCCCGCTTCGGATGACAAATAACAATTATGATATGTTTAAAAAAAAAAAGAAGTATGATTAACAGGGTTTGAATAGAAAATGCTAGGCAATCTTCTACTTCCAGAGCTGTCAGAATCTCGAGGATTCGTTAGCCGTTGAGCATAAACTGGCCTGTCCATCAGACGGTTACCGCGCGCACGAAAGCACGATAGAGTCTTTCCGATGGTAGACTGGATATATATGTGTGGCAGTTTTGCCATTTTCATCATCGAATTGTTCTTTAAAGGGGCGAACGCTCGACAAGTCTGTGTTTTATTTCGTGAGTGAAAAACAGCTACTGCATTACGGTTTGTCTGAAACCTAATGGCGCGTGACACTTATTCGCGCGATTTTAGATCAGTCCAGACAAGCGAAACTCGATAAATTTATTTTAATGTAAAAATTGGATACGCACTGGTGATGATTAAGCTCGAAACCGCGCAAGGAGTTTTTGCAAATAAAAAAACTTTTTAGGCATTTAAAATCAAGGTAAAAAAAAAGTACGTGCAAGAATCATGGGAAAAGAATTCTTGTTGATGTAGATTGTGGATTAAATATTGAGGACACCCCCAAGAGAAAATTGCACACAACATTATCTCTCAATATAAGTATAACAAAGCCATCGTAATTTGCTATTTCTGAAATAAAGTAGAGTGCTTCGTTTACGTTTGCACATCGTTATGGCTGAGAGTGCCAATCGTTAGACTTAGCAACCATGCCTTAATTAAATCCGCTAATTCGAGATGACTAATTCAGTTAGCTGATCGAATCTCGCCTCCGACTGCCAGCCGCGAGTTAACTGAGTTAGCGAATTATGCTGGTGCTGTATCGTAAAAATCTAGGGAGGCTCTTGTTAAGACTAATGATTGTTTTCGTGAATATCTTTCTTCTCAGATTTTAATAAAGGATAAATTAACTGTGAAGAGTAATAATAATGTTTTTAATAATTATTTTCTGAACATTAATGGTCTAGATATTCGTCTCAAGTAACATGAAACACCGTATAACTTTTTTCGTATATATGTTTACTGGAGTGGAGGTATTAGGAAATAAATTTGAGATTTCCGAGGTTAACGAGTCTTAGTCTGAGCAACGGAGTAATAATAACGAGATATCGAACAAGCCACAAGATATCAAATTTCCCCCTTAAAGACCAACAAACGGGGGTTGGAGAGGTGAAGAAAGCCTTCATTGAACCTGGATGTATATATCTGACTGCGCGTCGGGCACACACGATCCTCATTACGCTGTTCGTCTACATGTCGATCGTTAGACCCCAACCGTGATATTATATATCAGCATCGTTAATTTTTCGCTATCGATATTTCGCAATCCCATGGTACGGACCGTTCACTGTTGTTACGCCTAATTTCCTTGCGCGTGTCTGTCGCCAAACTATAACAGTTCTTTATCATAAGGTTATAATATGCGAAATACGCAAATGAAATGCGTAACATCAGTCTTTTTATTATTGCTATATTAAGTTTTCCTGAAACTACTTATCAAAAGCATTGTACTGCGGCATTTTCCCCTATATACTGAGAGAAATTTCTGGTACTTGGAACGTGGTTGTGCATATAGTTAAAAATGTCCTTAACTACTTTTTATAGTTGTATCGAGAAATAGCTCACCCGCTAGGGCACCTACAAAAAATCACCATATTGGAACTGCCTCCTGAATCAATCGTTGATCAAATAAATACCTGTCATTCATTATATTTATGAGGACCAAAAAATTCTGCTTCTTGGCATACCCGACACAACCTCTATGACACGCGGTCATAAAGTTGAGGACATTTTAAACTACGTCTAAGTAGTTGCTAGTCAAAAGCAACCAGATTTATAGTTGTGCTCACAACTCTAATAAACATCCAAATGTGAGCTGAACGCAGGAGCTCCAATGTCAACAGAATGGTTGAATGAATTTATCGCGTACTTTATTATTATTAATATATCAATTTCTATTTTCCCTGACAGCTGTTCGCATTTCCCTGATAACTTTTTTCCCCAACAGTCTTCAACAGTAGTTTAAAATCCACCTTGGCTAAATTGTTTTTTGAGGTGACTAGAAGGTGAGAAGGGTTAAACGTTAAAAGCCCTCGGAGTATATCGATCTGAGCGCACCCTCTTCACAGTACGTGCGGAGCTTGGAAACAAACGAGCACTCGCGTCACTGCTGACGTGAAAATGAGCTTTTCCCTGGTGGTGTTGGTGGTGTCTGGAGGGAGGGGTAGTGTCGCCGTGCGGTGGTGGAGTCAGAGTCGGTGACGAGAGGGCGTGAGGATGAGGCTATGGGGGAAACGAGCAACTCGGGTGGTATACGTTTTGTCGCGGGAAATCGGCTGGAAAATAGGAAACCCAGCGGCCCGGTGACAAATGGTTGATCCCAGGCAACTTCGCGCCCGTTACCCGCTGGCATTTTGCACTGGGTACCTGCACTCATTGTCGCTAGGAATAACCGGGGTAAATAGCGCACTTTACACGCGACCGCTCTCATACACCTATACACTATACGACAAGAAAAATACCACCATTCTGGTTTCAATCAACTCACAAGACAAGAGACTAATAGAAAACTTTTCTCCTATAAAGCGGATCTGTAATCGAGAGATCAATTTTGGGAACTTGTTAGAAGCGATTACATATTTTTGTTCTCGTTTTTCTGAAAGAATATTGTTAGAGGAATAGTTAGAAACGATCGTGTATAAGATAATTGCTATTGCCATATTCCCCAAGGTAATTATTAGAGAACCTAATTAATTGGCGTTCATAGATGGTATTACCTGAGAATGAAATGAACTGTACATTTTTTACGAGTAGACTATTTTTCATTATGAAGATCATTGAACTGAGTTTTTGTAATGAAAAGTGATGTCTTTATCAAAAACATTATTAAACAATAAACAACACTTGAAAGAATTATTCTTTCTCACCAGTTTAATCAGCATCAAGTGCGATTACATTCCATTGCGGAAATGATAAAAAGGATCGTTTTATACTGGAAGCTGGATTAAAATTGCTGGAAGTTTATCAGCTGAATCAGCACGTTGATTCGCTCGGGAAGTCGTGAATCGAGCCATTTATTTTACAGGCTTCGTTCGATTGTGTTGGGCGACAGAAGAGACATTTTGTTGGCTGGATTTATGTCGGATGCTTCAAGGGTGACCGATATTTTTACCATCAGCCATTGTAACCACACTTTGTTGAAAAAAGCGATAATTCTTTCAAGCAGTTGATCATAAAGTCGAAAAGAGATGCTCAGTTCCTCACAGAAAAATGTATATGGATTAAACATTTATATGTACATCCAGTAGTAGGGTCTCTGATATAATTGTTCCGCTCTAATAATTTACAGTAGATTACAGCATTTTTTTTGCAAGATTACTAACTTCCTGGTATGCAGTCTGAATTCATACATTTATTAACCGATCCATCATTTTGACGTGTGTCTGTAACGACTTGCATCATTAGAAGTTATCAATAATTATTCAATGTGTAAAACAAGCCACATCTGATTACGTAACTCTTTACATTTAATGAGTTGTTAATTATTCGTGGAAAATATTTTGTTCCTATATGCAGTATCCCTGAATTACTGAGGTGCACTTAGTTAGCGAAAAAAGTATAACGATGTATCTATGTATCTAGGTTATATCGTTTTTGCATTCATTAAAAAGAACACATTGCTACCTCACAATGTTATAATAATTCGTTTTTAAATTGACTTTAAATAACATAATTAATATCCATAACTCTTCTTTACATCTTTTTAACATTTTCCACACCTTTTTCACTAAAATATTTACTGCTAGCTGTAAACCCATCTCGGCAATTGATAAAAAAGACTGTTACACTAGAATTTTAATTACAGAATCAAAGGCGATATAATAACATATACTTTAGAATTTAAACATCATATTGCATCCTAGGTTTAATTAACCGATCTCTTCTTAATAGCGCCACTTTTATTTACACAATCTAGTTTAACGATAGAACACCGTTACTCAATTTCTAAACTTTGGAAATGAGAGACTTTTAGAGTGGAGCTCGCTTCAGAGTCGTTCTTAATTATTCTTCAATTAGGCGCAAATAACACGGTAGTCATTCTGGCATTGTGTTTGATTAATTAGTAAGCCTAAAAAACCTTAGGCGTTTGTTTCACTCTGGCACTTTGGAGGCACCGACTTTGTATTTAGTCACGGCAGTCTCTGCGTTTTTCAATCCGTGCTTTATGGCCCTCGTAGACCCTATGGATTCCTCAGTCACATGCGGAATCAGAATCCCCTCGCAGTAGTGTTAAACGAGAGCGATAAAACGGAAAATTGCTGAATTCTTGGGGAATAATTAAACGAGTCCCATTCCCGATTTCCCGCTATCATCTTCCCCTCTTCTACTTTTTGATCTCCATTACCCTCCTCGGTACCACGAACCCTAAATTCGCTTTCACTTCCCTCCCCCTGAAACCTCTGGACCGATTTAACGTGCGTTACAAATCTGATATGCGCAACGATTAATCGCGGTCTCTGATTCTGAGTCTCCTAATGTTTATGCGATTCCAAATGAGAAGACAAGAAAAATCGAGAAAAAAGATAAAGAGGAAAAGATATATAGAAAAAAAGAGATGGTGGAGTGGCTGTGGTGCTGGAAGGGGAAACTGTGATTTTGAGCGGGTGGGCGAGAGGGATACGATAAGCTAGGATAATCGCATGAAACGATTTACTCTCTTCACGGCCGATTAGGTCTACAATCTGTTGACTATGAGGGCGACAGCAAAAACAACCTATAGACGAGCGTGTTTCGTGTCACTAGTCATCCTACGCCAACGTGACATGATCGAAGACTTTAATCACCGGAACAACTGATTCTATTTTCATTTTATTGATTGTTTGATCTGAACATTTCAAATTGAATTCGATGAGAATGTTCGCTGTACCATTCTTCTAACAGGAGCTTAACAAGTATGAGGATAATCACTTGAACAAGTTAATTAGACGATGGCGATGATGCTAACAAGAATTGTCAAATCTGCTTATCTATTATCTATAATTCATCAACCCTACTCTTCAAATCGGCATCTGATTTTTTGGAATAGAGACCAAGAGTCTTTTCACAAGACTTTTTGGAAGGAAGGGTTCTGCTTCAATTCATGAGATATAGGTAGAGTGAAGTTTGGTGCGGCACCTTTGAGGGTTTGTCGTAAGCCCGTTTCTCGGCTCCCTACACTCTCAGATTCTTTTTTGGTTATACTCTCTCCTCGCGCCCACCGATTTACTGACGCCTTGGGCTAATCTTCATTGACGGGTCTAATTTGGACGTTCGTGCAGATCCCGATAATCCGTCCAATTCGCAAGATGATCGTCGATCGGCTACCGTTCACCGAACCCCTTGCAAAACATCATACTTGATGCTGGAAAGCTTTTAAACACTTTCTCGAATCCACGAAGGATGATTACAATCAAATTAAGTAGATGATTGCTTCATAGATGTCGAGATGATAAATACATTTAGAAATAAGAAGACTCCTCAAGAAACTGGAACACAGTAATACTGAGTGTTTATATTTGATGGATTGAACTCGAGATATTCTATTGTAGGTACAAAATTAATTAACTGTGCGTTAATTTGTCCATGTATAACAGCCAAGTTGTATGTTTTGCTCATATTGACCCTTTGAACTGACAAGTGCTCCCCATGATTGATATATTAATCATCTGTGTAGCTACTTACGAGACAGTGAGCGTCCTCAAGGCCGCTCTTGGCTTACGAGCAAGTTGGTCGTGGCTAAATTACGTCTAATGAAAACAAACGAAAATGCTAAACGCTGTCTTGTTGGTCGCGAGTACCGAGAAAGATGTCTTAAGATCTCGAGAAGGGGAAAACTGAGGGTGGGGAAAGGGGCGGAGTTTAAATTGGTGTTCGTTGGTGCACTTTGCGTGCATGCGTGTAACGCGCGTTACAACTTGTACACGTGTGTCGACCTCGCTACGTTTTAACTAAAATTCCTTGCAAGCTCGGAGGAATTAAGTCGTTTTGCTCCATCCTACGTGACGAGAGATTTGCGGCCGGTAAACGTGGCATCACGTTTTCACATGCTGAGAACTAACGAAAACCTGATTCACAGGGTGTACCGAAAAATAAAAACCAAGAAAGTCAAGAATTCAGTTCTATTTTCAGTGGTTAACTTGATTTTTAATGAATTAGGAACTTTGTCTACTTTGGAAGACGAAGCAGCTTTTGATGAACTAATTCCTAATGTTTTTCATGATCACCGGGCTTGTTTGTAGTGAAGGTTATCTTGAATGAAATATGACAAGATGATGACGAGGAAGTGAGATGATATTTTAATGACTTGACCGTTTTTAAGTATCCTGTGTCCCAACAACTCGATATAATGAACCATGGATTTTAGAGTTTTGGTATAGCTAGTCAGGTCTTTGCACTATCGTTTGGCAAGTGAAAAAGTGTAGGGCCGTTTAACGTACCGAAGCAGAAATAATTTTTGACCAGCAATCTTTTGCTGATTCATCATAAAGGTTTGCTGGTGTTTGCTAATGGCAGCTGACTCTTTTTGTCGGAGTATCCAAGTTATTATTTGTATAATCTATTAAACTAAAACTCTGAGACAATCTTTGTTGATTACTTTTAGGTCAGAGCCTGAGATCAGCCAAGTAGAGATCAATAAGTAATTTAAATCGATTAGTAAAATGAAACAGCAGGTTTGAGTTTTCGTTTAGACATGCTAAGATTCGACACGCATGTGATCGGGGAGTCCAGTCTCTTGGAAATTGGACACCTGCTAATGTCAAAGATTCAATTTTCCTGGGGAGAAGTGTAATCGAACGGAAGGTTTAACGCGAGGAAATTGAAATTGTTTCGGATTTGGTTTAGACGCGGTACAGCGATACTTGTCCTCGAAATACAGGGATGTTTTTGTGCTTTAATGGACCAAATAAGACCATTGACTACTGTCTCGGCGTGCTTAATCTATGACTAACGCAAACTTTTTTTTGCTCCTCAATAACTCTGCAGTCTTAAATTCTCTGCTAAACAAAATTATGCCTGATGAAAATCCCGTCTTCACTATTGAGCTAACATACGATATCATATATTCACTGTCATGATACAATGTTAAAAATAGTACCATGCCATCGCGTGAATATATTATTATGCAAAATACCATTTTAATGACATCCGTCACCTCATCATTGTCCTCTTACAATATTACAATTATATTTACCTTGAAACACGTTACAATCGTGCAGATCAATATAAAAAGATAAAAGATAGGATCAACAAAAAAGAGGAACCGATTAGAGGGCAATTTGAAATTAAATTAAGAACTTAAAATAATAAACAAACGCTTATAGGGATGGCAGACGGAAAATATTAGAGACTTCACGGGATAAAAGAGACGGGATATCGAGCGAATAAAGGCTTGTGAGGCAGGCGACACGCCGTAAAACGAAATAAAGAGCGGTTAGGAGCAAGAAAGAGAGGGTGAGTGCGATTTGTTCCGGGGTAAAGAAGGAGCATCGGGATCGGTGGCGGTCCACCTTTGTCGTCGCGCCGCTACGTGGAAAATAAACGAATTAAAATTGTGTTTAAGTAATGCCTGTTGATACAGCTGTCTTTGTGTTGCGCTCAAGCATCAACCGTAAAGGCTTATGTCCTTACAGTTTCAGCACGACACATTAATCGACGCGAATATCCAGAAGGTGCATTGATTCTCACTCGTTCAAGGCACCCAACTATAGGAAGCTGGGTCTCAAGATAAGAAATGGATGCTTAACTCGAATTAATTATCAGGACTATCTCAAGGAAATATATTAATAGAAAGTGTTTCCTCTAAATGTTCTCTCAAAACGTACAAGGACTCTCATTGGTATTGTCAGAATCGATGAGATAATTCATGTTGCGTGTGTGCTAAAGGCACGATGCGAATGTGCGATCAGGGATCGTGGCTGTCGGAAAGCCACACTCGCTTGGAAGTTTCGAAGCCTGGACCAGTTCTAAACCGCTAGCCGGTAGCTGGTTATTTACGACGAGAGAATCATTATTGTCGGCCGATGGTATAGGTTCTTCTAGTGAATTCACTCGTTGGAAGATTAGACTGATGCTAATTAGACTGAGTCGCCGCGCTTTGTCGCTCGAGCGTTCAAAGACAAAAATAGGTATAGAATGGGAGCCCTGTGTGGGAGAAAAAATAAGACGGTAGCAAGAAAAAAGGAAAGTTATTTATCACGCGTATGCGTGCACACGTTCAGAACGCATTCGTTAAGAAGCAAAACGACTATGTTTCCAGGGATTTGCGAGCTGTCGTTAAGGAAATGAAGAAATGGCGCGCGTCATTATCGCGGAGTTAAGTCATTACTCTTACGAGAAACCCGGTTCTTTGTTTATGTATAATACGTCCGCGTATGGACCAAAAGAACTAGATATTATAAGTTTAAAACTTTTCACAACTGGAAACGATTTTTCGTTGTAAGTTTTACACTTTTGCATTACATAATCTTCTTTAGCTTCTGTGCTGTTCGACAAGAAAGAAAGTATTCGCAAGTAGCATGTTGCTCGATACGACTTTTAGGTTTTTTTTTGTTCTTCGCTGCTCGGTTCAGTGCGAGCTACCATCATTCTTTTTCCTCGATTTTCTCTATTTCCATTGAACACGCCCACCGACTTAAGAAGCCTCAAATCGACTCTTGGAATCCAAGCAACTCCTTCTCGACAGCATAATTGCAAATCACTACTTGTGGTGTTTTAAACATTTGTTTATCGTCACGTTCCTCTTCAGATCATCATTCGTATAGTTTACTAGCTTCGAGTGGTGATTAAAATTAGTAAACTCCCCTTAGTGTAATTCAGGTTTCTCTATTTCTCTAACTACCTTCGCAAATTGCTCGACTGTAGATCAGAATTGTTATAGACGTTTCGCTGGAAAACGATTGAGGATGAAATGGCTTCTGCAATCCTTGACATAGTGACATAAATGAATGCTCAAAGTATATATGAAAAAAGTATAAGCCTACGTGGAGTATGGGTCTTTATAATAATTATCGCCTGATCTTGACGTAAAATTGAAAATCTGCTAATAAGGTTCGAAACATTCTTAATAACAACCTTCGTAAAGGTGAATATTTATAGAATTTCATTCTTCCGTTTATGTATAAATCAGTTTGAAGGCCCAACTGAGATAATTCAAGTATTCAAGAGTCAAGATAATTCTCAATGCTTTAAGAGCCTCTCAGCAATTACATCTTTCGTCTCTGAGCGTTTGTCTCACTGTTCTTAAATTAATGCGCGAAGACAGCTGACTATGTAAAGGACTACGCGGTCTACATTTGAAGATATATATATATATAT
>JAUESI010000007.1:4769613-4779637 GCA_032275145.1 Synergus laeviventris | reverse complement strand
ATATATATATATATATGTATCTCGAATGTAATCTTGAAATTTAAAGATCATGAACTCTACAGTGAGTGAGCAATATGTTATTGTGATTAGAAAGACGATTAATTAGAGTGGTAATTAGCTCGCTTTGATTAAATCGCGAGTCCATCTGGCGATTTCTTAATCATCATGGTTCGTTACCTCTGCAGGTATAGATGCAATAAGAACAGCAGAGATAATTGGAATTAAAGATTCGTACTCTGACTTTATGTTTTTTTCTTATCTCGTTCCATGCTAATTGGAAGACTTCGCGGCTCGATGGCGGTTTTCCTCGTTCTCTAGCAAAGCTGTCGAGCAATGTCGCAATAATAGATTTCTGCAACGGGTCATTGTATTATAAACGCGCTGTTAACGCTTGTTCTTTATCCTAGCGGCGAGTTTAAACGGAGGTTCTTTCTGCCAATTTAATTAACACCGGCAATTTCGTCAACAGACGGAATTTTTATGCGTTGCTCAGGAGAAACGCTTAACAAATTTTCAAACTTTCTTGGTCTGTGGTTTTCAAGTCTCTCTCTTTTATGTTTTCATTGACAGGAAGCTCTTCGAGATTAAAGGAATGATTCGAAAGCCAAAATTTGAAACAATTTGTACTGATGGTTAGAAATTAGAAACACGAGTCTACCAAATTGTCTTGGAAGACAGAAATTAGAGACTAATATCTGTAAATTGTATGTATTAAAAAGATGCTCGATTTTGAAGAGGATGTAAGAAATGGAGGACGGAAGAAGTAAAAGGTGGATTGGGCGGAAGGGTATATACATTTATATATATATTTGGTTGTAGGCAGAGAAGAGAACCCAATAGCGACAGGTGCCCGAGGTAGGCTTTTAATCGAAAGTATCAATTTTTTGGGCCGAAGGTTTCGTGTAATTAATACATCATTCGCATCTGCGGTAATATAACTTGGGTATACTGCTGCCCCTCTCCTTTTCGAATGAGACTCTATCATTTGTCTAGTCTTTAGTCTCATATCTTGCAACGCCCTTTTGAGGGAGCCTACAAAATGAAGGTTCCAATCCCTTACAAAAACACCAGCTAAACTTAATTGCCTTGAGTTCAATTGGAACATAAGATCCTTTATGTTTTCATCCACTAATTTTCAATATAACTTCCTGCGTTCTTTTCGTCCTATTCTTCCTGACCTCTTCTTATTATTCTTGCCACTCTAGACGCTTATTATGCTCTTAAACTATCTTCTTCAAAGATATATACTGTAGGCTGATGAAATTTTTCTTAATTTAGCCATATGTTAAATGGAAGTGCGAAAAAGAGCGAAGTCAGTTTAAACATTCCGGACCATAGACTTGTTTCAGCATTTTAAAGCGCTATAGTCTTTTTGTCACTTCGTTCGATTTGTTCATGCGTCAGCGGATCTAAAGGGAGATGATGATTCTCCAGGGAATCAACACGTTCGCTAACACTTGGGGTACCCTCGTAAAAATGCGAGTAATGCACGCTTAGGGGTGCAGTGAAAGAAGAACGGTTAGTCGTTTCTAATTGCAGATGTGACGACGCTATAACTAATGACCGGGAGGCAAATGTCGTATCAGTCGTCACAACGCGTCGACTATCCCCATACGAAACGAGGTGTGGATACTTCGTCGTGTGCCAGGAATTCAATATTTTCAACAAAAAAAAAAAGACAAGAAACAAGATAAACGGTCATTCAGTCTCTGAAGGTGTCGAAAGATTTTTCCTTTGGTTTGTCGCATTTCGGGATTAGATATGCGCCCCAGGGGACCTCCGGACCACCGCGAGTAGGAAATCGGGAGTCCGGTTTTGTTGTGGTTATACCTTTTAAAATCTGAACACATGCTTATTACTTTCAAGGGACGAGCGATGATGATTAAGTGTCCGCATATGCATAAATTTAGTATGATGTAGTAGCCTTGTAAAAATAGAAGATACTATTACTTATAAACCTTTTAGTGCATATCCACGAATAATATTTTATTTTTATCGCAAAGTATGTAGCTTAGTGACTTGTAGCTAGGCTTCATATCTTTATCAGCACCTTATGTCATTGAAATTCACGTAAATAATATATGGTCTTATTTCGAGGACGAATATGATGATTTACACTTTGTGACTAAGTATAGACAGTGTAAGAATACTTAATAAAGTATAAGCGACACGAATTTTAAAGTTTGGTAGTTATGGCTCTATTAATTTCAGTGACTTACTGCCAATTTTGTTACACTTTATAATATTGTCAAACGTGAGATATATATATATAATGAGATATCCGGGCTTATGAGAAACGTATATAGTTAGTAATGTCTACAATAATTATGATTTAAATTTTTCTAATTGTAGGTGCAATTACATTTTTTCTTATTCGGGATTAAAGTTTTGAATTATTATCATCATAACGATTTTATTTTGTTTCCCTTTTTCTGATATTCTACTTGGGTTATTAGCTCCTGGGTTAAATTGGCCATATCACACGTAATGAAAAGCATTGCGGCAGAGCTCTGCGTGCCTTTCAACAATTCTTTTTTTTTATAATTACGCTAATCAGTGGCACGTGGGTTGGGCCCTTCGTTTGAGAATTTGAAGCTGGTAGGCGGCCACTTTAGCGACGCAAAGGGTGACGGGCGCCGGAAATAGATACGAGAGACGGCAAGGCAGTGGGTATGAGTGGATATAGGTAGAGTGAGTGGTAGGATAAATGGAAAGGAGGAAGAAAAAATCTAAGAAAAAACCAGAGTTAATAGGATCACAGACTCACGTCAAACGGTCCCTGATACCGCTTCTCTTCCTAATGACAACTCGGAACTACTTGCCATTCCAGTTAACATATATAACTCTCGTAAAATGTATTATTGTCTCACTAAAATATTTAAGATCCTTAGCAACAATGCAAATGTACACTTTACATACTTAATACCAAAAATCAGGACCCAGTGTTTCACCAGCAAAAGTTGCTCATAGAATAAGAACTTCAATCAATAAATTGGTTGAATTGGAAATTTAACCAATAAAAGTGTCGGGTTTCGCCGCTCGAGAGTAATTTATAGTTTGAATGATGATGTCCTCAATAAATCAAAGTCGAAGAGATATACAACATTCAATGTTCCATGCGAATGAATAATGCATTATCTAAATATTATTTAGAAGGAGTTGGCTTAATTTCAATTGACAAAACTATTGATTTGAAGCGGGATTTAGTCTTCATCCGTGGAAAAGTAGATGTATCAATTTTTAAAATTATATGATTGGTAGAGCAGGCATCATAATAATGAAGCAATCAGATGGGACATGGGGTTTCCAGTTCAGCAGTTGTTGGATATAATACCAGAATGAAGAAAATGCGTTATGAATTATGAAGAAAAGAGGGGAACATAAGGTGAACTGGGGAAGCCAACTGTCTTCATCAAGGGGTCGAACGTTAGGCCACCCATTGGGCTCAATATAATATATGTATATCGTTTCATCAGTCGGTAATGTCGGTACCTTGGAGTGGTTCAACACCTCCTAATAGCCAGGTGGGACGTTAGCGGCGTCCCGCAGGAAGTCCTAATGAAGACAAATCCAACCAAAAATGGCGACCGAAACTATTTCCTGCCGCAATACGCCAGCCCACAAAATCAATTTGACAAAAGCCTTTTCTCTCCCTTGACGATTTATTCCCTTTTTCACTCCTTCACACCCTCCCCTATCATCATCAAGCTCCAAACTGTCGACCTCAATTATATCACTCCCAAGAGGGGTACATGTATAGGAGTATAGTGTATAAGGTTATTGTGATCACAAATGTTCTTTTTCAGAACTAAATATAATTCCCATAGCGATTTAGAATTCTTCAATAGGAAGTTAAACATTGCATGTAATGCGACTGTTAAATAAGAGTAAATTAGAGTAGATTTGGCAAGGGCGATTTGACAAATTCACTAAAACGGAACTTGGTTCGTGAAAGTGGAAGCAATATAATCAGAATGTTAGATAGCTAAAAAAACATTAGTCAGAATGCAAAAGGATTTATTTTTATTAGGCTACAAGCTGTTTGCAAGAATCTACAAAACTGCTAGTTTTTGGTTACAGATTTTTGGTTGGTTTCTTTTGGGTTTCTTAGTTATCATTTGAAATTGGAGTTTCACATTGCAAATTCGTTGGCAGGAATTCTGTTGCACGCCATAGTGATTCGTCTAACTTTATAGACGGCGCCAAATGATGTGTGGGTGTAAAAAGAGCATGAATAAGTACCTAACACAAAAGAAGAGTTGCAACTCAAGAAGCTTCCGCACGTCAATTGGCGTGCCAATCCGCCATTGGAGCCAATCAGAATCGCTCCTGATATTTCTACCTCCGTACATATTCTTCACGATTTTATGAGAATTATTTCCGAGTGCCGATTTTGCATCAAGTCGTTAACTGATCAATAAGGAATAAAGAATGAAGAAGAAAGAAAGCAAAAGATGGAATTTATAAGAAACATAAAATAAAATTGAGGAATCATCGCGGGAATCCTTGTAAGAGTGAGCAGCCATCTTGGTTCCGCTTGAACAGAAGCCAATCGAGTAGAATCGTGCCGAAGTTAAAACCCGCGAAGATCTCAAAAGCGTTGTTTCGTCTAATGGATTATTTGGTAACAATTTCTTATTCTTTGAATTTAACGGTCAAACTGTAAATATACCTTAAAAAGATACCGCCACCACTCTCCAGTGTGGAAATTAAGAAAAGGAGCGAATGATCGTTCGCCTAATTAATGAATCAATTCATCCGGAAAATTCCGGATCATCCGTTAAACACGCATTTTTTATCACCATCGACATAATGTTTTCCCCTCTTTCATCTTCTAATGTTTCCGTTCCAATGGACCTAGGATTGCCTAAATCTTTCCTTCCGTTTCCAAATCGAATTGAAAGTTATTTTTTTTTTCAAGCATTAGAATAGAAATTTTTTCACAGAGAAGTGCAAAAGCAATCGCTCTAAGATTTTCTGGAGCGAAACCTCCAAATTTCTAATGAAGCGAAAAACACCAATCTGAAATTTGTTTTCTAATGGAACTTTGAAACTGTGAAAAGATCTGGAGTTAATAATAGGGATTTGATAGAAAGAAGAGCGTAGAATGAGGAGTGATTTAGAAGTGAGCGATATATTAGACATTGCGATTTGGAGAATGAAAAAAAATTGACAGACCAATTGGGAAGGCGACAGTCATTTGTCTCCCCGAAGCTAACCCAGAGTTCTTCGGCTGTAGCTCCCGAGAACTGGCTATACGAGAGAGAGTCGACCCTCGAGCGCCTTTGCCCACATGTCAACGATATATTTTCTGCCGGCCTACAAATCGCTTAGCGGGTAATTTTGAAATTGGAACACTTATTTAGTCGTTTAGCCACAAGGGCGTGTATAGCCGTAAGCCCCACAATCCTACAACGAAGATTTATCGTTAGATTTTCGTTACCGGGCCACCGGACTAGAGTCACCTTCTGCTTTCTTTTTCATCTTCAATGTTCAAAAAAAGACCTCCCACACGACAGAGATTCTCTCATTTAATTCCAGAAACTGTCAAAACATATTAGTCACTTTTATAATAAAGTGTATAACCCCATCGATTAAGAGGGAGGTAAATGGCCTAATTTTAGCAAAAAAATATTTATGATTGCGAGTGTAAAGTTGGGGAAACTAAATTTGCTGTTATGGTATTTCTGCAAATGCAACCTTTTAAAATATTTCAAAACACCTTGGAGTTTTGAATTTTACTATGATCAGAAGTAAACTCCCAGTTTTTAAATAAAATTTCGGGTCATTTTCCGGTCTTTCTCGGTCAAGTCGACACTACCGTGCAACTAATAAAAGTGAGTTGATCCTTGTATGTATTTTTCCTTCGTTAAAGAATCTTTGAAGTGAAATTCATTAATCATGCGGTGGGTTAGATCAGGGATGATTTTATTGGAGGCAAAAAATTAGACCTACCTTGGTGAACTTCATTAAGTGATGTTCAAAATTGAATAGTTCAACGACTATTAAACGAAGCCTGGGGTGATTATCTAATGAGAATACGAAAATGAAATAAAAAGAGGAAGTAGCAGAGTGTCTAGCGAGTCATTGGGAAAAGAAAGGTAGAAAGGGGAGAGGAATATATAGGAAGAGAAAGATGAAGAAGGTCGTCGAGGATCGAGGAAGAGGTTAGGCCGTGTTGCGAAAAGACTGCGGCAAATTCGTGAACATCAAACGAATTAAATCTCCGCGGCGAGTCGACCGCAGAAACTAATATCTCAGCGCCTCTCTCCGTCCGTTTGTTCCTCCATGCTCGTGATATTGGTACCCCTGTCTCAGCCACTCTGCCACTTGAAAATCTGCGACTATCTACCCGTTCATTCAACGCACAATTTTCTATTAAACGATTAGTTTTTTGTAATCCAATAGAATTTTATCAGTAGGAATGTCCCATTAACCTAATCGATTCACAATTTTTCTCAAAAGCTGCGTGATTGGTAGGTAATGAAAATTGACAGGACTGAATTGGCTCGTTGCGGACGAGTCGCGTTTCGTATACTTGGCAGGGGTCGTCGAAAAAGAAAATTGATAAACCTTCTTGCTTGGATGTATCGACAGGATAAAGGCGATGAGTTTTTGTCCATGTACCACCGGAAAGTTCTTCGTCTCTCCGATGATTGAGAGCGAATGGAAGCGAGACCTGTTTTCGAAGATGACTGTACCCAGGTTGCGCAGGTGTGACCGATGGCGGCTCTCTTTGATCCGCATAAGCGACCGGCTACTTTGTCCGCGACTCACCGAGCTTCTGCCCTATTTCGGCCCAATTATTTTCAACCTGATCCAACACCTTCCTTAAACTAGATCCTTATGATTCGCGGACTAATTTTCAGCAATTCGTATCTCCCATATATAATTGGCAGTACCATCTGCCGAAGATCTCTTGGAATCAAGCGAATCAAATCCGAATTACAAGGCGAAAAGAGATCTTTAGAATCTTGGTGATGCTTCTTGGAAACATTGTTAATTCCGAGAAATCTGAATTAAACTTGAAAATCTGATCTCAAGTTGACGCATCTGTCAACGGTTGACTTTCTTTCAACGAGAAGTTATTAGAATTGCCTGGTAAATAGAAGCTGCTTTGATGTCTTCGGTTCGGTCGATGAAATGTCTATGCGGTCGGTACCTCGGAATTTCGTGATGGGTCCGGAACGAATGTGTAATACGACTTTTATGGGGGGATTCTCTCGACATCTCAAGATGCATCTGATTTGTGGCTCGCTTTTGCATATGAGTAAAGGCATGCTCCATTCCGTCCTACGTCTACAAGCTATTCCCTCGTAACTTGTTCCGTTCTTCACCTTTGCCACCAAAGGCGATTATGATTATTTTTTTTAAACTTTGTACCACAAGGAGAATAATTCGAACTCTTCTTTATTGTTAGCATTCATTGCAGGGGTGTCTATTCATGTGGGACCGAAAAGGGATACAATGTAGTTTCAATTTCCATCCTGGGTCGAGCTTGACCACATTTTTGCATATTTTGTCTCTGAAGAGTGGTCAAATAGTTTATGGGTGAATTTCAGAAATACTTAAAACAATTTGAATATCCCTATTAGTATTTCTTGATACTTAGCTTTCAAATATTTCATTTTATTACCTAATTTCAAATTTCCTATTCGAATGTTTGTAAACAGTTCGACAGTTGCTTTATAGCTGTTGACCTGAAAGCATACTTTTAACATTTCAATGTTACTCACACGTGAAATAATGTTCTAGAAGATTAATTTTGTACTATTTTTGTGTTACAGAGCAAGCCAATCACCTGAACCTCTTCAACAATAGGCAACAGCCGAAGAAGAAGCGAAAGAGTAGAACAGCATTTACGAATCAACAAATATTTGAATTGGAAAAGCGATTCCTCTACCAGAAATATTTGAGTCCAGCTGATAGGGATGAAATTGCAGCACAATTGGGCCTAAGTAATGCTCAGGTGATCACCTGGTTCCAGAACAGGAGAGCAAAATTAAAGAGGGACATGGAGGAACTCAAAAAGGATGTTCAGACAGTCAATCCTCTTCTGGTAGCACAACATCACAAAACCTTCCTCGAAAATGTTCAAGACCTTGGAATCTTGAAGAAAAGGCCACTACCAAATTCTATGGATGAAAAGTCGTAGGCTCTCTGGGTTTGAAATGGAAAAGCGAAATTCCATTCCACAATATTGTGTATAATGATAGATGAGTTATCTTCTATATAAAAAATAATTGATTGTTGGAGAATCATCTTTGATCTAAATTTTGCAAGAACTATAATACCTAACATGTTTCGTAAAAGTTCTATTTTTTCTTTATTACAACTTCTTTATAAAAGAATTGTCGTTTATAGGTTGTAGATAAGGGAGAAGAAAGCCCTAAGAAAATTTAATATCTCTGTATGTAAATTTGTAAGATGTCACTATATACGTCGTTAATGATAAAAATTATTTAAAAAGAGAGTCTCCAATTCCAAAGTGATTATAAAACTAAAGAAAAGCGTTTTGAAATTCCTGAAATCGCTTTCAATCTTAATGGACGTTATTAGATCATGCGTGTAAAACTTTTACATTAATTTCACAAAGTTCTCCTTCGCTTCGATATGGAATTGCGCGTTACGTTACGACGTCGATCGAATTAGTTGGATGTATTATAATGTATTTATTATAAAAGAAAGTGATGTCCGCGTCGGGTCGGATTAAATTGATGATAATAAATTATTAGTATATATATATAAAGCTCGTAAATTATGAGTCGCTTTCACCGGCTATCTCGTGTACATAATGTTGTATATATAGCATATTTGTCATTAAATAGAAGATTTTTCCGTGTAGGTAACGTAGAGCCATATAGATGGGGCACTGCAATATACCTAATTGTCAGTTTAATTAGGGAGTTTTACGATTTTGTATGATATAAATTCAACGGTGTGCATGTTACTCGGAATGACAAATGGACGCGTGAATGGCTCAGAATGCCTGTACAAACAGAGTAGAACAGTGTATAGCGATCCAAAATAAATAGAAAATTCATTATATCTTAATTACACGTCTTATTCTTGATACCCTTTTCACCCATACAACAATAAATACCTTTGAAGAATATTTTCTTTAAGAAGGTAATATGTAATTTAAAAGTTGGGAAAACCTGTCTCTAATTTGTTTCGGACTAATCATTTTTCAGTAAAAATCAAAGTTGACATCTATTAATTATTAGTGATTTTGTTTGTTTAAAGAACACGAGAAAAGTTTAAGAGTTGTCAAATTTCCATTTTGCGAAAATTTTTGAAGATTTTTCGGTTCCATAATAATTTTTTTATATTTCAATAATAGGACTTCAAATAAAAAGAAAATAATATCTGATTCTAATATTTATGGAGTAAAATGTTTCTTTTTTGTTTTAGTTTTGCATTTTTTATGAATATGTCAATTAACAATTTCTGAGACTTGACAGTAGCAATAGTGAGAGGAAAAAAAACGAATGAAAAATGGTAAGCCACCGATTGTTCGGTTATTTTACATAAAGGTTGACAACTCTTGGTCGTTTGCTATTTGTCATTCACTTGTCTTTTCAACTCAACTTGTAACTGCTGACACGTGGCACAGCACGTGCAGGATTATTGGCAACAGACTGAATGAACTGCGTAAGCAGTTAATGGCATTATAATTATTATGCTGAGTAAAAGATTCGAAACAATCTAGAATCCATGAGCAAAAAAATATTTAAGTGAAAGTATCAGATATAGTTTGCTTAAATACATTTCTTAGGTATAGTATACCGCTAAAATATACCGGTTATCAACAACAAATCTAAACTACAAGTTTTTAAAAATGTCTAAAAATATAATTTCAGATATTTACCTAAGAAGCTTTCAACCTTGCTGATAATAATGTAAATCGTTATTTTAGAAAATACTCGACTGAAGGTGAATTCATGAATTCCATGTCAACTTATTCTCAGTAATTTAGATATTAAAATAGTTTTTCTAAGTTGTGAAGACTTTATTAATTTTG
>JAUESI010000007.1:4747750-4763959 GCA_032275145.1 Synergus laeviventris | reverse complement strand
GATGCCGTTAGAATAGATTTAGATACGGTTATGTTTCAAATAAACGATTGTTCACGGAGCCCCAATTTCTCTCTGCTATGCATCTTTTAGCATATCAAAAAATAAATTTTTAAATTTTCAAAAAAGAAGCTGATTTTCTTTTACCGCTGAAGATATTAAATCCCTTTGGTCAGATTTCCAAGATAAAGTAGCATGTAAGAGAAGCATATCATTAATCTGCAATGACTGATGATTCTTAAAGTAGACCGCAGGCATCAGAAAACAAGTATTAGACTCTTTTTGATTTGTCGTTTATGACCACACACGTATATGCAACACGCCCATATTTTCTTCACGCATCAAGCTTGTCATTATGTGTGTGTAACCTCACACATATGCTCAGGCTTCGTTAGCGTTGTTGAATATCATGGCTTTTTAGCCGCTAGGTGTCATTAGGGTGCGGATGGACAAACGGATGAACGCTGATTGGTCTCGGCCAATCGCCTTCGGGGACATTGGAGCATCAGCTGTCCCATTCTCGCGGAACACGATTGAAGATGTTCTGCTTCGTTCGAATGGCGATCTGCTGAGGTGCTACATAGAGAGAAATGCTTATCCACTTGAAACGAGTAAATCTAATTGAATACGAACCTGATAAATTACTTCCTGGTTTCAGATTGTCTTCGAGGCTAAATGCAATTTATCACACTTTTCTCTAGGAAAAGCTCATACCAGGCAGAAATGAGATGGATTTCACTTCGTTTAAGGCACGTTCGGTATTAAAAAGATTTGCATTTCTGCTGAAAGAGTTATTTCTCGGTAAAATCGGAAACGTAATTCTGTTGATTCAGGAAAGTCTCTTATTAAGTGAAGTTTATTAGATTAGTCTACAGAATCGTTTAATGCAATAGCAAAGTTAAAAGGGGTTGAGCTTCTCTACTTTAATCGAATTGTATGAAAATAATTTTAATTGTGCAGTCTGCGGAAGAAACACGGAACGTAGAAGTTTATATATGTGTGTCTTTTTTAGGACTAGCACAATCTTCTTCTTTCGTTTAAAAAGAAATTCTCCGACTGTCAATAAACAAAAGGCTCCTAAAAGTCTTGAACAGATTTGTTCCAAGTGTCTAGCTTTGTGCACAATACCAATAACCATAGAAGCGGACAATGATCACGGTGACGTCATGTTGGAACGGGGACCAGATAGGTTAATATTAAGGAGGCCCGGGACCAAGTCGGAGCCTGCCAGCGGCTCGGCTCCTGATTACAGACTTCGGGATCCTCTACACTCTCGCTCTCACCTCGGGTATAGTAGGCGATTCACCTCGGATATCACTATAGTTCACACTGCGACTGGCAGTTTGTCCAATCGGCCAAGGTGTTGTAACAGGTAACCATGGAGGTGGTCCCCGACATTCCAGTTTCTCATGAAATTTATCGATGCCGTATGCCACACTTAATGTTCTGCGCCTAATGTGACGCACCAATGACCAGCCATGTCTCGTTTGTTGTCGTAATTAGTGCTCACGGCCATCGAATTGCCAACCCTCCTTCCCAATGAGTTCTTTAGTTTCTGCAAATTGGACATTAAACTCATCAATGCGCAACTTAATTCCTATGAATGGTGTCATAAATATCAGTGGATCGATAAGTGGATGTAGAATATATTTTTATAGATGTAGAATACACATTTGAATGGAGTAATAAAATTTCCGCACAGATGGAATATTTTAACGAACGACTCCTGGTCTTAAACTTGTTTTTAACGCTGTTTTCGGGTGGTATCTAAGTTTTGATCAATTATACCTGTCGAGTTGACCCAATTGGTATTATATTATCATAAAAAGAAGGCAACATCTGGTTTTGGAGAACATGGTCACATGACATTTTCAAGTTCAATTTTCTTGTGAATTGAGATGGATATAAAAATCAAGGATGTCCATCACATGTTGAGTAATTCGACGGTCGCTTATTGTTAGTCGGTTTAGACGAGGTATGGGTTTGGGGTTGGTTAGGTTGGCTTTGGTAACATCGACTAGGTGCATAGCGTGGCGTGTGTGTCGGCGCACGCAGATTAAAGGCTTCAGGATAATTAAGTAGCGCCTTCGAATAACGCCCAGCTACAACACAACGATCCGATCTTCGTGTTCAGGATTTCCCTAGCCAAAAGGTTCGCCGTTCACCCGTTCCTTCTGTAGTCCCTTCCTCCAAAGTCCGTCTCTTGAAGAGCCAATCTGTCAATTCACCTGTGTCTACACTTAGTATCTCAACGACGTCACTTATATTGGAACACGATTTTCCTGATTGGAACTGAAAGACTCAGGTGAATAAGAAAAGACGAAACAGATGGTGACCATATGTGATGTTAGGAAGATATTGGTCGATTGACTGGATGTGATTGGTTGTGCTGTGTGTGATATATGCACTGGGCAGTTTTGTAGTCCACAGGTGCAAACTTTCATCACTCATTACTTATTACTGCAGTACTACATAAAGGACTGCTGATCCTTGACATCAGTTGTTGTCTTAGGGTGCTATCTTGCTGTATTGCAAGGTAGAATGTTTCAAAATGATTGAGGAAGTTCATAAATCAACGATGCGATTTTCATTTCAAACTCAGACGTCTATTAGTTAATATTTTATAAAATTTTTAGATTATTAAACAAGCCGTAGCGTATAATCAGATACTTTGAATTTAAATATTCATTGATAGTCTGATCTAAAATGTACTGGTAACTGCAGAAACTTAATCAATCAGATGCAGGTGATGAGTTTGCGGGAATGGTCGGAAGTTCCTGTTGTCCAGCAATAACTTGATCGTTACTTACTCTCAAGCTTCATAATGCTAGTCATCGCTGAAATTCTCTTCTAGTCAAATGGCTATGTACCATTAACCATATTTATCCAGAAAAGGCAATTACGAATTAGCAATCAAGAGTAATCTGCTTCCCTTTCCTTAACATCAGAATCAGGTCTCATCCTGGTGGAGAGTTCCCTGGATACCAAGAAACGAAGGACCCACTGCGGGATTATTAGTGAGCGGGTAGTCGTAGAAGGTGTGATTCTGACGTGTCGGACGCCTCTTCTCTGCAGGTGAGACCGCGAGAGAGCACGAGAGGAGAGTGAGAGAGAAAGATAAGGAAGAGAGTAGTGATGAAGAGTGTGAGGGAGAGGACCGAGTTGAACTGGAGAAGAGATCAGGAATTGACGCGAGAGTGAGAGAGAGAGAGTGGAAAGGAGCGAGGTTAAGAAGAAGAGGAAGAAAAAGGGGTTTTGGGGTGGGAGAAGATCAAACGAGCCGACGAGCCACGGGGTGGTCTCTACCCGCGCTTCTTCCACTCTTCCTTCTTCTCCAGCTTCTTCTTCTCTTCTGCCGCTGCCTACCAACCTCTCTCACCTATATTATTCATATTTCCACGCTCATGTTCCTGACTATGTGGTTCGACGATCTACGCTCTTTTACCGTACGTCCCTGGGTTCCACCTATAGTGCCCACTTTGTAGCTGATACCCCTGATGTATACGTTTTAAGTACTTGTGGACGTTCTACTGTGAAGAACTTATCGATCAATGATGATAAGATTCATGATCATTTAATAGGCCTCGAATATCGTGATTAAATGGATCTCATTCATTCGCGTGAATGCTATTCTTCGGTAAATTTTTGCCTGGTGGTCATTCTATGAGATCTGGTTGCTTCTTACTTGGAAAATAGATCTCGAAATTGATAGTCATTCAGGGGAAGGAAGATGTTGTCTACCATGGGTGTTAAAAACTGAAGTCGGACCGTTTGCCCTTCTGGAAAGTTTCCAAGATGTTTGTAGGGAATTTCGTGAGGATTTTCTTGGATGTCAATCTCCGTGCAAATCTGCTCTCCATCACTTATCATCAATCTCTCCTGGATCTTAATTGATTTACTGACCGATTTGCATTGCTCCCACTTCGAAGGAAGCTTATTCTTGAATGAAAATAAGGAAGATAGGGTCTACTTGTTGGAAGGCTCAAAACAAGTTTTTCGATCATAAATAACATTATAAGCCGACGATTTAAGAGCTTGATAAAATTAATATTCAAAATAATAATATGATATATATCTTTTCTTATTTTAAAAGTATAACAACTTGCAATTAGATATTTTTAACCTGGATGCGTCATGAATGTAATGCATATAATCAGTGTCCCTCGCCAGTTTTTTTCCTCGGTTCCGTCGTGTGTTGCTTGAAAGATTCCCGTACCTCCAGTTTTTTGACAACTCGTACAGAAATTTCAAATGGTCAAATCTGGTCCCGGTTGAAACTCCATCAATTGTCTGTTCCTAGCTATATTATGACTTTATTTTATTTCATTTTTATTTCTCAGCTGTTTGAATGTTGACAATTTTCACTGAACTAATAAAGGACTTGTAATAGGGATCAAATTTGACAATTTCTGCACGGGAACAAGACAGAGGAACACTAAAAATAGCAGTTGAATCGATGAACATAGAAGATCCGGCACCAGCTAGAGTATATTTTATAATTACACAGACAGCTCTTCTCCCACCTGGTTCTGAGGCTGATTAACGATAGAAACCTAAATACTAAACTCGTATGGCGCACGAGACCGGCTACTGAAATTAGGAATGTGGTGTGAATTAGGATTTAGCTCATTCTTGTGGCGTATAGTTGATACACACATAAAAGACCCTACCTCTAAACTCTAAAGCTTCGCCGCGCCGGTTATCGGCGGACTTAAATCTGCTTATCCATTAGAACCTTTCTCATACTTCGTCTTACGTTTTTCACTTAATTAAGAATGCTTATTTATTGGTTTATTTGTAGAATTCTTCTCGAAAATGTGTTTGAAAAGGTCCGTTTACCTGCTACTGTGAGTTTGAATACATAAATGCTTTTTGATTAGGTATGTCAATGGAATCTTTCTATAGACAAAATATCCTCTGAATATTAATTCCGTAATCTCCGTGTAAGTTACGAATTTTAGATTTTAAGAAATGCTTTGATTAAACAGGAGTATTTTAATTGAAACAGTTAAAAAAGAAATTGGGATGGTGGACATTATAACTATGAATTGATTGGCAGTGGTTTGGATATTGATTAGGATATTAAGCAATCGGGAAATGGCAATGTTTTTCGAGGAATCGATGGTGCGAGAATGTTTGTCACAAATTTATTAAAATAGGTTTGTGGCAAATCATGGCCCGCTTTCGAGCGAAATCGCAGGGGATGATTTTAGTTGCAAATCGTGTAGCGCCACAAGAACCGACAAAGGTCTTCAAAAGAACCGCTTCTAACGCCATCTTCCATTCGCCACCCCACTTCCTCCTCTTTACCGCCCCGCTCTGTACCTGGGGCACTTTCTCCCATTCGCTCGAATATCTCTTATTTCTCCACACCTTCGCGATTATCATACAAACATTGACAACAACAACGGCAATGCCGGAAAAAGGTTACTGCGGTATGCTCAAACCACAGTGGCTAATCGTTCATCGCCTTCGACTGCTCGGCTAGGGTTGCCACTTGTCGGTCTGTATGCGCTTTGATTTCTCTTCTCTAGCTTACGAAATTCTGAGGAATGCGACTTTTGATTGAGACTTGATGCTGAGGTTAATTCGATTGAAATTTAGTCAAGAATTGTGCAACGGAACTCTGCATCTTTAATATCGACTCTCTTCAGTATATCTTCTCTCTATCTACTTATACTCCATATTGATTAGTGGATGTAATAATCAACTCTGATAAAGACTATTAAAGATCAATCAAACTTGAAGAATTGATCAACTTCTCATTCAGATAAATGATTGGTTACCTAACATAGGATTGCAACATTTTAAGATCAATGAAACTTTGCTAGCTATCTATTTTCTCATAAACTCTCTCTACTCTCTTATAGATCAAAAGTTGGATTATTTTAGCTGTTTTTAGGGTATCTTAAAGTTTCGAAATCTTGAGAGTTGAAATGTGGAAGGTTTATTTAGACAGACAGGTACTCTCCAGTCTCCTATTCAAAAATACTGCAACCTTCCATAGGCTAATTTCCAGTAGTCACCTTGGAGTCATAAATACAAAGGCTTGAGTTTGGTTGAAGAAGGTGGACCGGAACGATGAGTCGAAAAGTCAGGCGTCAAGCCTAATTCCGGAACTGGTGGTCCGGCAGTCTTGGGAAGCGAAAGATTCAGAGACAACGAATAAGGGAGAAACCGTTGCTAGTTTGCGGTGGTAGAATGGACCAGGTGGTAACAAATTAGTAGTCCCTTCGGTTCCCCTCCTTTTTTCATTTTCTTTCTCTCACTTTAAGGGACTTCAAAGGCCCTAATAGCCTTCGCGGTGGATGGTATCGACGATGTTGGTCCCCCGTTGCATTACCCTGGGCATCTATAGCTCAATTTGCCGACACCTCGCTAAGTATAGGTTGGGTGGGTGGTCCTTCCTGAGACCACGAGGCCCACAAGGAGTGGGCCCGACTCAGGATGATAGGTGAGAGTTTACCTCGTATATCTACCATCCATGAGACAATGGATATCGAGTTTGCCACGTACTGAGTGCTGATCCAAGAAAACCTCGTCACACCCATTCTTCCCCCTTCTCTTTCTTATTTCCTCCTTTGACTCCTTTTCTTTAGAGTGCAGAACTAATTTGTATTTATAGTCGTCGTTATCGAATCTATCGAATATGAATTGAAAAGAAACGTCCCGAGAAAAGGAGTGATCTTTATATAACCTCTTGTAATATTTAATCTTTCTAACAACATCTTGGAAGCTCTTGTAACAAATTTCCATTATCCTTTCTGGATTATTCCAATGTTCGCATAACAAGGAACATTCCCAAGGAAGATTCGACGATGTTCGTAACGAATTTTCGTGGTCAAGTTTTGTTAAAACTGTTTTGGTAAAATTGAGTTCCGTTTTATTTTAATTAATCTTTTTGAATTAATCAGTAAATGAGAAATCACCAAATGTTCTTACAAACATTCCCTAAACCTTTCTTGGAAATATTCTGTATTTGCTCATCCTGTGACCTATTCGCGTTTACCTGTAGTAGATGCAGATCAGAAAATATTTCAGAACTCCATTCAGGTTATAAATGACCTTACTGACCAGCAAAATATCCCCATGATATCATTTATGTCCGAAGTGAAGTCCAAAGACATTCTTTTGATTTATGGACAATTCCAAGTACGTCGTTAAGGTATCATTCGAGAATTTTTTTACCAATAAGGTTCGGATATCAAAAATAAATTCGTCAGATCGCATATTCGCCGTTTTTATAAGGAACCTCGGGCAAGATGAATAAGAACTTAAAGCGTCCGTATTACGGAGTGATTGAACGATGCACGTCTGGTCGATACCCTTCAGGCACGAGTAAGGCATTATGGCGAAGACGGAGGCCGAATTTGCTAACGGCTTCTTATCGTTGAATTTTTCGCAAAAATCTCACGTTCACGTGTATCCATGGCCATCGAATTCGTCCATTTACGCCTGTTTAAGGTGCATAATCAGCAAAGCGATCTGCAGATTGCCAGAGAGCTTATCTTCTTTCTTTATGCTCGTCGTTCCCCAGAAAAGAGGCATCCTAATTTATACCCACCGAAATGAGCCTATAACTTGAATTACTTTGCAAAAGTTAATCGTTATCTCTTGATTAATTGATCTCCCTAAGTAGCAGTTTCTTTTTTATTAAAGTTATACTTTAGAATGGAATCAATCGCTGCCGTTTTCTAAATTTTTTACGTAATTGATTTCCAAATTATTTAGTGTAGGAAAGACTGGGCTAAACTGAACATTTTACTGAGAAGGAAACCTCTCGAAGTGTTTCCACTTTCCCTCCTATTTTCTTCAAAACAACCCTTAAAATTCACGCCTAAAAATAAATCAATTTCATTTTATTAACCTGTGGATTTTGAATGTGTGCAAAAACTAAGATCTTTTTCAAATTTTTCGTTAGAAAAATTGACAGTTTTATTAAATCTGCAAAAAAATTATATCTGTTATGAAGTTAGAAGAAATTGATGTTGACGTATTTTCGCATTTTCATTAAATTATTTTTTGTTAATTCTGCTTATTTTTGAAATATAATGTTGAGAAACTGCAGGTGCACACTTAAATATTCTGATCGAAGTGCAAAAATCTGGAAGTCGCCTTTCTAAGAGGGTAAACCACCCTTACCTTAGTTGCACTTTAAATTTAATGTAATGCTTAATATTATTTACAATAAGTACTTAAATTAACAGGCAAAAAAAATTTGTGTTTCGTATTGTTCTCATCTAAAATTTGAAAAAATTATTAGTTTTTGCTCCCTAAAACACAGGGTTCTTTTCACCCCTTAGGAATCTTTTTCCGCGTATAAAAAAACAAGTGTCGCTTAGTTTGTAAAGAATATTAAAATTAAAAAAAATTTTTTTATAATATTTAAATTTGAAGAAAATCGTAGTGGGACACCTCGAGAGGTTTCCTTGCGTGAGTAAATCAACTAGAAGCCAAATCAAATATATAAATTTCAAAATCGTCTGTAAATTCGAAGTCTTGATTGAGTGGCATTATATTTACTAAATCTTTTGTAATAGGATGCACTTTTAATGGGTTATTCTCACACGATATAAAACTTTAATTATGCAGTATTTTATCTCCAAAAATAATGATGTGTGAGTTGCACGTATTATAATTATTAAAAATTATTCATCTGTCATTATCACTTTGCGATGCGTATAATTTTGCACGCAGTGATGCCATTAAATTTAATTTATCTTAATATTAATTTTGTCTTTCCGTGTTACGATAGAAATCCCCATGCGACAATTTCAAGCACAAACTGTAGGTCATACATATAGCAGGTACGTGCTAACCAGAGGTCAAGCAACAGCGAACACCATCGTGATACAATTATTCGTGACAGCACGACATGGGGCTGCTGACGACGCTGGGAAACAGTCTTAGCTCAACACTCGCTCGGTTGCTATTTAGCACGCAAACTTTTGCCATCCGCTCATTGGGAACGGAGCGGCACTTTATCTACAATGCACTACGCGTTGCCAATGGCGTTGTAATGTTAACGATCATTTCTTAGTAACGACACGCTTCGATAATATTCTTTCCAGCAAAAACATCGTGGGCTATATCAACTTGCTTATAAGCGCTTAATCTGCAAAATGACAGTTCCTGGCGCTACAAATTTTGTAAAATAATCCAGCAATTATATGCATATATATTTGTATGCTGATGATGATTTGTAGATGATGGGCTAGGCTGAAGGAAGTTTACTTCTGATCGCAATAAAATACACAAGTTTTCATTATTTTAATAATTATCTACGAGTATACTATAATATGAATGAGATATCGTAAGATTTGAAGCAATTTTAAAGAGAGTTTAAAGAATTGCAAACGATTTTAAGAGATTTTAAGGAGTTTTATGGAATGAAATGACTATAAACGATTTTTAAAACAATTCCAAGGGATGCCAAGAGCGTGAGAGAAACTTTTGTTTAGGTGTTAACTGAGCCTATAGGAAGTCTAACTCAAAATTTATAAATCGTCTCTACATCATTAAGCAGAGCAAATTTCAACTTTAAATCGAAAGATCGTCATGGATTTGAAGGTACTTTCTATTGATTTAGATTTAAAGAGTATTTATATTATTTAAGACTTTTGTGGGCAGTTTTTTACTTTTAGTGGCCTCTTTAATCTGATCAGAATTATTAGTACGGTTTTTTTTCTGAGAAGTTAATGGTCCAGAAAAGTTATTCGTTGGTGGCGTGAACACTATATAGATTGTTTTTCGTGACGTTTTTTTATATTAAACTTTCCTTAAGATCAAATGAATGTTAAGCAGCGTTTAGCTCGGTTATACTCGGATGGAGGCTTTCGTATTAGAGTAGATAAAGAAGTGAGAGTCAGACAAGATATTCATTACAACAACAAAAAAATGTGCCGAGCAAAAGAAGCGAGCAAAGTCGAAATCCAAATTTTTGGAATTTTGGGTTTAGGTTGAACTTTTGTTATAGCTTTTATGATAAACAAAAAACTTAACAATAAAAGTATAACGTTGCAACACGATCAAGATTTTTCTCGATGAACTGCTAAATGGATTTTAACAGTTCTGACGTCAATTTTTTTATTTATAAACGTAAATCAGGTCACTTTTTAGCTCCGTAAATTTTGTTTATCTGGCTGTCTTATACATTACTCACTCTCATTTAGTGTTATCAGTATCCTATTGAGTAAAATCAAGTGCAGAAGCTGCAAATTTTCGTAACATTCGTCTAATTTTTTAATCCTTCTGAGAACTCTGAGAGATGTTTCGATGGGTCGCACATGTGATCATAGTGAATCGATGATGAGGCAAAACGCTGAATAATCGACTCTCTCCTCGACTTCCGCAAGTCAGTCTTGACGCGAAGCAAGGTATCGACATATTAGAAAATCCTTAATTAATTCGAAAACCTCGGTAATTCTCGTTTTTAATCGATAGGAGCGCGCGCAATATTTTCGTTGCGCGGAGAAGTGCGATGCGGCCCTGTGTGACTCGTGTAATTGGCTCCCAACTGGACTTCAAAGAACGCCGCTCTCCTTCATCCGCGCCGCCATATGACTGAGAGAGAAAGAGTTGGGGCAACAGGGGTCGAATCGCGTGATCGTGAGAGAGACAACGTCGTTTGAAAATTATACGCGCCATGCGCGGCCTAAGGAAGGGGATGGAGTAAGATAGAAAGTATAATAAAGGGGTGAGAGAGAGAAAGCGATAAAAGAGAGAGAGGGAAGAGAAATAAAGAGAGAGATGAGAGGAAGAAGCGCATGCGTTTACTATACGCGTGCGAGAAAAAAGGACAGACGTGCGCCGTCCGACGACGAATCTCCTGTCGACTAAAAAGGATACCGATGTGCAAGTACCACTATAGAGAAAGAGAGATAACGAAACGATGAACAAGATGGACAAGATCGGTTACCGGTGTTTCAACATCACTATAGATAGCGTTCGATATGAGGAACCCCTGTCTTGTTTAGTCGATCTGATCATTTGTCATTAAATTTGTAATTCAATCTAATGAGCCTTGATTTATTGGGTACGAAAAAGCTATAGGTGTAGAGATCATTTTTATATTCTTTCATACCAAATTAAAAATAGTCATGACATTTATTTTATTTAGAAGAAATAAATGATTTCATCTCGTCGGTGATCTCTTCAATAAAATCTTAGGCTGAAGTTTCAGACGTCTATTAATTCAGACGAATTTTTTTTTTTTCTTCCAAACTTCTCACTAAAAAAATTATTTTATTTTCAATAATTTGTTTATTGCAGTAGAAAGCATGGAAAATGTGTTTGTAAACAATTGTAGAATTTTGAAGTTCTCGAGTTTTCCATGTCAATGCATATCTTCTGGGTTTATCATTTTTTGAGTTGAGAATATAACAAGTTTTAATGTGCACAAAGAATCGGTTGTAGTATAAATAAACTAAAATTATATGTTGCTTAATTTCGTTTTGTATAAATGACTACTATATTTAAGCGGCCGGAATGAGAAAAAGTAATTGCTGAAGGACTTTATTCCAACATGTTCGTTTGTATTATGAATATAATCTCGTATCTTACGAGAATAATTAGCATACTTGCGATTCATCATAAAAATTCTGGCAATTTATCGAAAATTAATATTCTTGCGACAGTTAGTCGGGCTAGTACAAAAATATAAATTAATTTATAAAATAATAGGTATATATCAAACATAGGCATCATTAATATTTGGCATTTATTGTTAAATTTTTCATCATAACTTATTTGAGTTCTTTCCTAAGTTTTAATGAATAATTAATGCTTTTTGTGTGTGGTAAATTTTTTTTCTATTACCCTAATAAATTCGACTTCTTTTTTATAAGAAACATTTACATATTCAATCTGACTTGCTTTAATAATATTAATTCAGGCGATATACATAAATCTAAATCAATATTATATCTTCTGAAAAACTGATATACCTTCATGAAGAAAAAGTGAAAGTTGATGATTGATCCGTGCGTGCGTTGATGTCAATCCTTACATAGTTAACAGAATTTATGTTCACATTCAATACAATCAACATGATTGCTGACAAATAAGTATAAGTTTAATGATAGCAGCTTTCCATTTGAAGCAGAAATTATCTTTTGATAAGCTTCATTTAAAATATATTTAGAAAAAAACGATAACAGGATACTTTCTTAAATGAAGTTTTCAGAATTTGTTTCAAACAAATTGAACAACTTTTGATCTAGATGTATCTTTTCGTGGGAATTCGCAGTTTCCGTTTGAAGATCACTCTTTTAAAAAACACCATACTAACACCAACGACCCGAGGACACAGGTCGTTTAAACCGCTCATCATTAATTACTGCCGACGCGTGAGGGCCTTGGATCTTGCATAGAACCCAGGCTCATTCTACTAAAAGGCTTTTCAACTTTTACCTTGCACACATGTTGTCTCACAAACTTTTGCACATTATGATTAGGCTTCTTGACACATGGTCTGAACATTTTTATAGCAAAATATATTGAATTATCTGTTGCGGAAATTAATTTCATAATCGTAAATTCAAGAAGGAGAAGCGCAGCTCTTTAAAGTTCTGAACTATATAAAAAAGTATAAAATATCTATGATAAGTGATCATTTAGTTGATTTAGTAGAAGTGCAACAGTTAGGTTTATTATAGTCCTCATTATAGGTTGCATTTCATTCTTCGTCTTGTAGTAATTTATACTTCGACACTTAATACTTATTAAGAATGCCTTAGAATTCATGCTTCAATCGGTTGTGATACGACCGAATACAACGTAAAGAACTTTCTTTTCGTATAAAGGTGCAACCGCCTACAAGTCAAGGATCGACTGATTTATTATTCCAATAACCTTTGTTGAAAGATATTTTTGAGAAATGGGCACGTAATTCAATCATGTTGATACAAAGTACACGCATTTTCTATTCATTTATGGATTTTTCGTCATTGATTTAAAATGCGAGGGAGAGGAAGCTTTATGCGTTATGTTACATCTTTTAGATGCTTAAAAACTCTTGAATTATTCCATCTCCAAGGATTCTACCAAAATTTCATTAACCACTTCCCACGCAGAAATCTTAATGTGGATCAAATCAGCACCAAATAAATGGCCAAATAAATTTTTTAAGAAAAAAAAAAAATTCGCCGAGTATAGAAGTCTGAAACTTTACCCCAGTGATGATAGTAGATCTTGTGGCTACCCGATTTTCCCCCAGTCAGAGCCACGTCAAATTTGACTTGTAATAGGGAATAAATTTGACAATTTTTGCATGGGTTGATTTATAATTCCATTTGAAACAATTCCCCATGTTCTATCAAAAGATGGAATTTTTTAATTAGCAATAGCATAGAAGTTGTATTCGGTATATTGTTTTAACAGTAGGTGGATAAAATGTGGAAAATCTGGGGAACGAGTCGAAGTGGTGGGCGTGAAGCAGATATAATTTGAGTGGTTGTATGTATAGGGTTCGGAATATCACTTATAGAACCCTCCACGTCGCTTTTGTTACTCGTACAGTTACGGCTGACTATATGTTTTGACACACACGTAAGGGTTCATTCTCCCATTGGATGAGGAGGAGGACTTTAGAGGGTTGTCGTCGTCTGTCGGCGTCGATACGCGCCGTCGAGCGTCGCAAAACGAAGACGCTACGGCTCAAAGGCGACCGTCTGTCCGCTCATAACTGCAACACTATTAATTGGGCAATGGGCTTGCCTTGTGAACCCAGGCCCTTGGTATCTGGTCCAAGGCGATATTTCATCAATCATTTTAAAATCCGCCCGCCCGAACGATCCTTCGAATTTCGCCGTTCAGCGGAATCTGCGGTAAAAATAAACTCGATCGTCGCTGCATCCAAACCAGTTCCAGAAAAGCGGTCCATCGTTTAAAAGCGATGATGTATCATTAACACTTTCATATATCACCCGCTAGCCGTCAGGTAATTGTGTCTGCGCTTCTGCGCATGCGCACATTTGCTACCTCAAATTTATTGCAAATGAACTTTGTCTGACCTAAAGTTTAAAGAAAAATGTTCCTCGCGAGAATGCTCAGAAATTATTTCCAGTAATGAGAAAATTTATTGCATTTAAATATTACCAGAATATTCTAGCGTTTTCAAAATAATTTTTGAAAATGTAATTTGTGAATTATAAATGTTTAAATAATTAAAATTAAAGAGAAGTAAAATTTTCTATTAGAATTAAATGATCTAAAAAAATTTGTAAAGAGTCAATTTGGAGTTGAAGATTGTTTCCCATGCTTGTATTGGATGCAGTTGAGTTGAGTGTGGGTTAGTACATTTATCTCAATCAGCTCGAAATCCGAGAAGGAATCGATAGATCAAGGTAACACCTTTCTTGGTCCACGAGCGTTCTACCAGTTTTCGTTTCCCATCGGTCTTCTTCTTTTTCATTGAGGAATCGTCACCTCTCTCTCACATTGAGATTTAAACGATGGAGGAACAGTCGCAGAGTGAAAGGATGAAAAAGGGCGAGAGAAGTAGAGATCAAGAGAGAAAACGATAGGGAGTAGAAGAGAAAGAGAGACCTTAATCGAGAGACAAGGACGGCTGCGAAGGATGTTACCTTTGATGGAGAGGACTAAGAACCTCTATTAGGCTTCAAAACACTATACTGCCACTCTAAGTCCAGGGACGCAATCATAGAAACGCTTACTAAAATTACCGATTCCTCTCTACGCGTGAATTAACTGTGGGATTCCTAATTCGAGTTTTCTGATGAAATTGTAAACAAAATTGCAAATGAAAATTGCATCGTGTACCGGAAGCATTCCCATCTTAATGTTTGCACCTTCACCTTAACTTATTTGCATCTGCAATTCTAAATTTATTACCCCATCGTTTATGATTAACCAATTTTAATTAAAAGTCTTCAAGTTACACTATACAATCTAACTAGCAATATATTAATAGGGTGGCGACTTGACCGGGAAATGACCGCGGGAATTTAATTAAAAGACCGGGAGTTTACTTCTGATCTCTGTAAAAAATTCAAGGTTTCATTCTTTTATTAATAATAATTATTATTATCTACAGTATACTCTCTCTCTATGTATGAAATGGGCTGACGATTTTTTTACATTTATTGGAATAAATATATCAAAAACAAGAGTTTCCAAAGTTCCCGAAACCCAAAATTTCTATTTATTTACTTATAGCATGTGAACTACGCGGCGTTGCCTAGAATTTTATGAGATTTCTTAGAATCAAGGAATGCTAAGATATTTCGTTTGATATTAGGGATTTAAAGGGATGTTTTAAAAAGTTAAAAATTTGAACTGATTTTTAACGAATTTAAAAAAATTTCAAGGTACCAAGAGATTCTAATGAACTCCAAGGGACTTTGAAATATTTTTAATCGATTGAAATTACTTAAAGTCACTTGACATATCTTAAAATCTTGAGCAAAACGAAAGGTAAATTTCTGCCAGTAGATAAATAAACATAAAATTTTTTTAGGAAATTTTTAAAATGAAAAAAGTTCGTGAGAGTTGACACGTCTGCCAATTTCAACACTATAGATAAGAGAAAGTATTTAAATTTTTTTCCCATTATAAAGAAAAACATTTTGCAATTAAAATAAATCTTTACGCTTTGCGGTAAATATAAATATGTTACATTTAGTTGACCGAGAAAATGGAAAAACTTGACCGGAAAAAACTGGGAAAAATGACCAGTAAACTTACTACGTATACGGGGAATTAACAAAATTTTAATTATTCATATTTTAAATATTTCTTTAAATATCTTTTGTTAGTGTTTTTCTGTATTAGACTGGATCAAATAACATGACACAATAGTATTTTTTGCAAAAATTGTTCATTACTGAGGTTTTAGATTTTTTAAAAATCTAAAGCGCCAATCTAAGTTTTTAAATAAATTAAATCTGACATTGAAAATCTTATATCAAAATGTTAAGAATGTCCATTTTTCTTTGCAATTGAAACATTATTTCTGCATAAAATAGAATTAGAAAAAAATATTTCGGTCATTTGAACGTTCGAAGTGATGTTGCATTGTGTTGATATATATAATTGTAATGTAAGCGCTGCTTAACTTCTGTAATCGGACTATAGTAGGAGCCTTAAACCATTGATTAATACTTTTGGCATAGAATGAGAACATTTGAAAGCTTTCCTATTTACTTACATTAAGTAATAATCTGGTAATAATAATAATAATAATAATAATAA
>JAUESI010000007.1:4719896-4731970 GCA_032275145.1 Synergus laeviventris | reverse complement strand
CGATTTTCTATTTAGAAATCTCGACAAAAGACAAAATAAGTCAAATATTAACCTGAATCTTGTTTTAAATAATCTCATTGGATATATATGTAGCAGGAAGCATTACCCGAAAAACGGGTATCCCTTAGCTCTAACCCTTTCAAACTCCCTCTACTCTTATTTTTCACCCCATATTGTATTGTGATCATTGATTCCGGAAGGGTTACGGAAGAAAATTGCTTTGCATGATTTCTCTTATCGAGTAAAATTATTGGATTCAAAAATTATTAGTTTCGAAAAAATAGACGCAGATACAGAATAGAAAATTTGATATGTATTTTGCCTTTCTCTAATTCGTGATTTTTTTATTTGCTCTTGGGTGTGGTTTCCCCCTTTTTTTTTTTTTTTCAAACGTCCGCCATTTTCACATAAAAATTAAATTTAGCCTGGTTATTCTGTTCGAAAGCGTGAGGTATGCAAGATACACGAAAACCACAAGTCATTAAGACATGTTTCAATACAAGTATCTTTACTGTTAGGCAGTACCAGTGTCTGGTTCGAAAGGAGAGTATTATGGCTTTAGCGTGTTTATGAATTGTTATAAACAAAACGGTAATGGACTGCAGAAGCGCCCATAAAGCTTCCCCCTCGATGTTCAAAAAAATCGAGAGGCGCTTACAAGAATCAATTTTAAAAGAGTATAAAAGAGGAATCTTACATTGAAAAAAATTGTTTAGGTTTGGATACTTTGAAATACGTTTAACATTTGAAAGGTCCATCTGTTTTCGTTTTTTTTAAACTGTAATAACTTCATATTTATGAGACCTGGGAAACCGAAAGGAGTCGATGGGGTGGTCCTCGAGAAACGTAAAAACGAAAAGTCAGGGTGAAATTATAGGTGTACAATGATTTTTTAAAATTATAATTTGTCTTATGGAAAATTAATAAACTTTATGATGATGTTAGCATTAACCAGACTGGGGTTAATGTAACTCTTTTGTTTGCAACGGATGAGTGTCGGTTCTTTGGCGTTTTTCATAAGCGACGGTTAAGCCTAAAAGTCTCCTCGTCTGAATAAACATATCTTGTGTCTGTCCGGCCCACCCAAATGGAACTATTAAAACACTTATGGGAAAAAACTGACTTCTTCGTGGTGCGTCAAATCGTCAGCTTCGTTTTCGTCGACGAAAATCTGCTCCTTGCATTATCGGAGGGGCCACGGATTCGAAATCCGCTGTTTAAACGGTCTAACAAGTTTTATGACACTTTTGACTCCGAGAGAGGGTTGTGTTATGATATAAGCATATAAGGAGCCCCATAAATCATGCCTCTTTCACGACACTCCACGTTACACTCGAAAATTTGATACTTTATACATTATTACATACTTCTAAATTAATATAGAGGTGTACGTTTTTTTCTACTTCTTTTTGATTTGAAAGCAAGTTTGAAAGAATGTTAGGGAAAAATAAGAAACAGTTTGAAGGTAACACTTGTCTTATATTTTATACATTTATTTACACTCTAATATACACGTTTGCTTCCTCTAATAAATACGTGGATCTGATAATGTTTGACATTGACAAGTAAATTTGATATAGAATTGAAATAATTTGTGTAATTTATTCTACAGTGTACACGCGCTTTGGAAATAGTTTTGTATTGCACTTTCTATGAGAATCAATCACATAACTTCAAGGAATATATAATAAAAAATAAGATTAAAGTTTAATAGATCAAATCATTGAGTTTACTAGAATATGAGACGTATTGAGAAATTAAAATTTATACAATTATGTGAGAACCCTTTAATCTTTAATAAATACTTATTCGGAAATTATCTTGGTACAAAATACTATTTAATTATTTAGTCATTTCTTTAAAGCAAAAGTTCTATTCGAGCATACAAATTTTACTTTTTCAATACTTCTAATTTTTTAATTTGTGATGAATCCCATTAAGAATTAATTAAACTGTCAATTTTCTTTCTTTGTAAAATCCTGACAGTCTACACAATTTTCGTAACTTTGCTTGTCTCAAGAGACGACTGTCTCGTTCTTTTTACAACGTCATACAGACTCCACCCGTCATCACTGCTAATTCCCCTTTGACATCGTGACAGTTTTACGTCGAAAGTGACACGAAGGTAGTCGGATCTTTGTTTTTTAGTGAAACCCAATGAGGGCGAACTCAAAGTACGTGGCGCCAGGAAAAAAAAATTAAAGCATGCTTCAATTTCAGAATGCCAGAGTGCAACTGTTTAGCATTAGAAAAGCTAATAAATGTTATTTCATAACGGCTAAAAAATCATCAGTGAGAAACGTGCTAAAGATGATTTAAAAGAAAATATTTTTCGATACTAGATGACTCGTCTGCTATATATTATTATAAAGGAACAGATATTAAAAAATCACAATTTGTTTTGGTCTAAAGTTTTAGTCATTATAATTAGGCTTCGAATTCTTCTCTTGTGTCTCATTCTCTCTTTAACGTCTTCATTTTTGGTTGTCTATCTTCGACACTCTTGTGTCTCTTGTGTCATGTTCAATTCCAGGGATTGTAGTTTGAACTTGAATTTGGGGCGAATGCAATGGTGAACAAAGGAGTGGATGATAGGGTAGGCAATAATACGGAAAGCCATTCAGAGCTTTGTTCACAGGGTGAATTTGTGGCCCCGACATGTGTCCCGAAATTTGCCCGGAACCACGAAGTGGCAATCCTCTCAAATGCTCATCCGGATGGACTAAAACTCTAACAGCTACGCGTCTCGCTGTTCCAGAATTCACTAATGTTCCGAGCTCCTGCTGTTGACGTCTTTTGGTTTTGTACCTGCAAAACAAAAGAATAATTTTTCCTTAAAATTTAGATAATATTATGTTGAATTAGAAAATATTAGTTTTGTGAATGGATTTTACCTTCGATTTTGAAACCATATTTTGACTTGTGTTTCTGTGAGCTTTAGTCCTCGTGCTAGGTCTGCTCGTTCTGGGCCAGAAAGGTACTTTTGTGCTGCGAATCGTCTTTCCAGCTCATAAACTTGAGCGTGTGAAAATGCAGCTCTGCTTCGCTTTTTTCGCCCTTGAAGACTCGAACTGTGTGATTGTGACTCGTATATTTCCTCCTCCATGTCATCTGCAAACAATTTCAAACAAATTGGACGAGATTAATCAAAGGGACTTCTGACATTGAATATTTTTAGTCAATTTTAACATCAAATCGTATAAAGAAGACTTAAAAAGTATGTTAGAAGTTAGGTAGACTCTAAAGAATTCTTTTTCTTTGAAGATAAAAATTTACTGATGGCTGCAGATGTGGTGCAAGATCAATGGACAAATATTCAGGTTTCATTGGCCTTTAGATTCGAGATAGAAAGACTTGTTTTCTTCGCAAAGGGTAAACGAACCAATGGACGGATACGTTAGTCCACTGTATACTGGAAACATGGACAGTGAGTTTCTTTGGTGTTTGATGTCTCGTTTAAACAGCACACGTGCCGTCGCTACTCCAATTTGTTTACTCTTTACTACTCGGTAATTCCCCTTTGCTAACCAGTTTATTGAGTGTAAAGCAAGAATGTTGACTCAAAGAAAAGTTACATCAATTCTGATAAAGTTAATAATATTAAAAATATTTTCTGTATAATATTGTAATTCTTACATTGCTATCACAGTTTTGAGACTCAATACCCTTTGAATACCAATAACCTCACATAAACCCTCTGAAACTGGAAACGATATAACGTGTTTAATGATCAATAGGATTAAACGAAGCTTCAATACATTAGCTGAAGGGTGATCATGGGCTTGACTTTTCTCGATGAAAGTGATCAAATAAATCTTCCCCTCTAAGCTCACATTCTTATATTCAACATAATAATTCCCCTTAAAATCGACCAATAAATAAAATATTAAACTAACTGAAAGGTATCAGTTTAACATCTAAGGAGGAAAAATCTGAAGATCAAAATAAGTGTATGTATTAAGGTTCCTTTAATAATAAACTCACACGTGGTTGCAAGTGACTTTGTTGAACTAATTTGATGCAATTCATAATTCATATCATACGCACATTAGCGTATTAAGTAACTTTAAAACGATGTCATCGTTATATGTTATTTGTGCGAAAGAGGAGAAGGAGAATGTAAAAAAGAAGACTAGCAATTTTCTGTGAGTGCACCTTTGAATCGGTGCCAGGACGTTCCTACCCACGTACTACTGCACAAAAGGTATCACGGTTTAAACGATAGTGGGTGAGAACGCATTAGTTAATTACCGCTATAATTTTGTCCCTTTCGATTCTCACTCAAGTTTTAAATTCATATAACATCTGCGACAGCTCAATAGAGAAAGGATCATACACTACAATCAGTTTGAAGTATTTCCTTCTTAATTCTAGGATTATTCTTAATTAATTTTCTATTTTATCAAATTCTACGGAACTATATTCTTTTGTCAAAATCAGATCTTTTTTCAATATAGGACATAGAATTTAAGTGATTCGATAGCCTGATTGATTTTGTAGAGTATTAATGGGAGAACTATGTTTGCTCGAAATGGAAGAGTTTTACCCGATAATGTAATTCTATACCCACTCTCTATAAAGTATATATATAGATTGCGGAAATGATGGTTATATGAGGATGATGACTACACGAAATGAAACGGGGCAGAAGCATTCAAAAAGGGAAAAATTGGCATTTTATAGTACAGTATACTATTTGATTTTATAGCAACCCAGTAATTTAAAACAAAAAAGTCTACTTTGGTATATACTTGCGGTGGAAGTTATACAATACAACTTCAGTACTTCCAAAGTATTATTCTTTCAAATCAAATTTATAAATTTTCGTTTACTTCTTAAGCATGAATTATATTTAGTTCTGAAACTTCAGTCTAGACTCTATATACAGAAATGTATATGCCTGGTTCCCATTCATACTCTAAATTTAAATGAAAAGGATTTCGTGAGAATGTGTGTGAATATAATTTCTATGCAGAGCTTGTAGAAACTCAATATTATATCAAAAGGCGGAGAAGCAGTGCTGGCAGCAGTCGAACAAGTGCAAGAAGTGGAGGAGTCAGCTCTTGTGACGTCTGCCTAGTCAAGTGCCACTTATGCTACTAAAATTACATTCAATTACGTTATCTGTTGATCTGTTCTCGGTTTAACTTTAAAAACCCTTGAAAATCTAGTCTCTGTTATACCGGATACCGCCCCTAAATGACCTCTTAAATTCATCTTCTTGTTTCTCACATATCGCGCATTCATAAAAAAGACCTGTCAGATAAAATCACGCCCATCCATTCTAACTTTTTCAATACGTGTTACCTAGTTCCTTAATTCTTAAAACTCTAATACATTTTTCGGTGTAAGGATTGAAAGAAACAATTCGTATTGCAGTATTACTTTGCAGGAAATACCAAGAAAAAAAAGACAAACAATAGGACTATTTGAAAACGAATTGAAATCATTAGAAAGCTCACCAATGTATTTACTTTTGCTCATGTCTAAAGCCTCATCCTGCTGTCTTTGTGAGAACCTCGCTTCCTTGCTTTCCTGATAAGGAATAACATTCCCGAAATTATCCACGTGTTTAAAACTGTGATTCATTTGTGGTAGGTTTCCAAAATTCGACAAATTCGCATGAACGAGATTCCTCCTCAAGATATCCAGTTCTCGCGCCATGCTAAGATCAGGAGTTGTTAGTCTCGGAAAACGTGATACATGCAAATCCTGCTCACTTCCGGATTCAATCTGCCTTCGCTCAAAACCTTCTTCTTTCGTCTTTGCAAACTCTGGACTATTTTCACCAGTTGAGTGTCGTCTCTCTGGCAATTCATTTGATGTGGTTCTACTTAATATGTCAGCTATGCTAAAGGGGGTTGGTTGACAAGATTGAGAAGCTTTCGGATTGTCTGATATCTCCATTTTATCAGTTTGGTCCATGTTTTAACCGAATTGTCTCTTATTAAAAGTTAGCAATGCACTAACTCACTTCTGATCATGAAACATTTGTTGCACTAAACATTGACAGTAAGGAGAACACTTGATACCGTCAAGAACACTATACGCTTGTCTCCAACATTTTAGGTCAAAATTGCACAAGAGTTCACCAAAACACCAACGATGAACCAGAAAATAATAAAACTCTTCAAGACTTTTCAGTTAAAATATTATAAAGGAAAAGATGTAGATGTCCTCTTCATGAAAGGGGTTTGATTTATGATAATAATTGTGACGTAACAACTCTATGCCAGTTGAAACCCTTCTGGCGGAGTGTGCTTCGGTCAAGTGTGCTTGTCGCGCATCGAAGACTTATTTTTTCGAATTAGTGCGCCACTCCGCCCCGATTCCAATCTGGATGTTTCGGTCTCTCTCTCACACACGGGACCGAAGGGTCTTCCCCTCGAAAAATCTTCCCCCTTACCTCTCGACACTGTCTGCCTCTGGCGGTGATGTTTCAAATATTCCATCTCCTTTTAACAGATGTCCTCTTCCAGTGGTGTCATCCTTCTCTCCTCCACTCATCAACGATTCTCTTTGCGTTCTTATTCGTGGTGAAGAGGGTTACCTAACCTCTTTCGCACCACTCGGTCTTCTGAGTGTGTCTATCTCTCTCGTGTATTGGGATAAGAAGCCTGGCATCTTCCTCCCACGATATGAGGTAGGAGGAGCTTTAGAGCGGGTGATTCTTGGGTAACCCAGTACGTTTGGCATTTAGCGTAGAGCTTTCGGTGATACACAAGCCTCGCCCTACGACCAATCCGAGAGGTGGCTGATATTCCTCTTGGCCAATAACAGACCCTCAGACGAGCTTCAAAGCTCAACGCGTGTCAACTGGGTGCATTCGGAGAGAGGGACTTTATCCTAGAGCTTTTAAGCCCCTTACTTCTGATAATAAAACGCGATTTTGAATCGGAAGGACGGGTGTTGACCGCAGATATTAGGCAACGAAGTATGGATTCATGGAATTTTCCCACACTTTTAGACTTTTATTTGTCTCAATTTGACTTCTTTATTTTGTAGGATTTTTTGATGCAGTTGGAGAAAATTAGGTGCAAATAATAAGGTGAAAAGATGTACATTTTACATATTTATGAGGAATATTTGCGACGGCACATATTTTTTGCTAACTCCGATCTTTAAGGAACAACCGACCGAGAAGGCTAATTTAATATTTTTTAAATCATTATTATGAATGAATTTTTATAATTTTAATGGAATTTAAATAAATGCAGGGATCACAGTCCGCAGTCCTCTATTTGATCTAGTTTGGAAAATTTTTCTCTTTTTCCTTTATTTCATGTGTACAGTATTATTTTTTTGAAAAAGAAAAAATGTGAGAAAAAAATTAAGTTATTCAAATTTACTTATATGATAATTACAATTACCACATGCCCTTAAAAACAAAAAAATTTTTATTAAAACAAGAGTTCTCTATTTTTGAAAAAAAGTCCTCCATATATTCATCTATTTTAGAAAGAATATATAGATACTGTGATCCCTGTAAATTTTTAATGAATGTTTAATTTCATTTTATTCGATTTTCAATGTTCATGATCAATGGACATTTAATTTTTGGATATTGAATAATAACGAATGGATATCGACCCCAAAGATTCTTATAATTTATGTATGTAGAATATTTTCTAATAATTAACACCATTAATATCAATAGTTTTTGTTTAAATGTATCTATAGTTTTTCTCAAGTTGAATTTTGAAAAAGTCAGCCTAATATTATAATGACTGAAAAGTTCTGAACGTTCAAATGAAATTGGGGAAAAATATTTTCTTCATTTGAACGTTCAAAACTTTTGTGGCCAATTTCTTATAAAACTGCATTCAGCAAAATTTATTGTATTTTATCGTTCGTATCTTGGTAGGATTTAAATATTTTCAAACTGAACCAAGAGCTGAACCTAGATTGAAACTATTTATAAATGTCTAATTTTTGTGATATATTTCATTTCTTATAACTGTCCTACTGAGAGCGAGCTCAGTTGCAAATATATATATTTCTATAATGAATCAGTAATTACCGGATATACTCTTGTATTCATTTTACGATCAATGACACCATCCGAAATATAGATCTTATTACTTCCTCTTCTTATGCACATATAATAGCATTGAGGATACTAGAATAAAAAGGATACTTTATCAATAACAAATTAAAATAAAAAATTTTGACATGTATTTTTTACTTTCCACAGGAAGATCTTCTTAAGAATTAAACAATTAAGTGTTCCTTTCAATATTTTTCATCTTATTGTGACATATAAGTTTAATCAATTATTAATAATAAATCGTAAAATACTAATTATAGTAATGAAATTAATAATGAAATAAATATCATAATCATATTGAAATAAGATTTAAGCACTTTATTCTCTATATAAGTTCTGAAAACTAATTATGTAGATTTGCTTAGCGGAAGGTTGAGAAAAGTCAAGTTGAACTTTCTGAATTGCTACTAATGATTTTTGCAAGTTTCTTTGGCCTAAGTTTCCATTTATATATGTGTACCTATAACCGTATGTGCGTATATACTTGTAGGTCTCGTATCGAGAAACAGTGCGGTGCATATATAGGGTGTACTTTACATGACAATTGCAGCTAAAGACTTGCGCAGCATTGTCCGCCACGTGCGAACCCCCGAGTTCCTATGGGGGTTTAATTAAGTGTGAACCACAGAAGCGTCGACTACGCCTCACTTGACCCGATGATGGCCTCACGCGCTCGAGATATCAATGCGAACGTAATTCCGGTTCTAAAGTCTTCCATGTTACTTATTCTCTCTTGCACCTTATTCATTTTTTTTAAATTATAAAGAAACAAAAAATGAATTCAATCACTATATATCTTTCTATGAAAAGCTTTTTTACAATTATTATTTATTTTTATGAGAAAAGACACGACTATATCATTTCTTTTTTCGAAAGATATTTATTATATGGTATGAGATAACATCTTTTTTCGAAAAACCAAAATCCGGAATGTGAAAAAATATTGCAGGAAATTCAAATTCCTGAAAATGTTTAAAATTTCTTCAGCACTTTTGTAAGAAAATTTTAAACCTTTTTTTTATATTTTTTCAAATTGAAATTTCGGGAATTTACATTTTCGGAAAGAATGTTTTTCAGCAAGATGTTGTTCCATGAGAGTAATTACAGAAATTTAAGAAAATATCGTTCAGCTTGTCAGCATTTAAAAAAGTCTTAAGAATATTAAACAACCTTTATGGTTTTCGTGCTAGCATTGGTTCAAAATTTTGATATATGATAAAGTGTGAACTTTATTTAATAAGTTGAGAAAACGAATTGATTAGAGGAGCAGATAATTAGTTAACAATATAAACGTCTTCTTATAGCCTCTTCCTTCCTGTCTTCACCTCGAGAAACTTATCTCAGCCAATCTTGAAATCCCGGGTGGAAAAGACGAGTAGCTGTAGCTTTTTTCTCAATTCGATCTAATCAATAATAAATTATAGGGGGATGGCGGTACATCTCTCCCCTAAAGCTAAGGTCTGACCCTCCCGCTCAATTGGTCGCAATTCTTAAAGACCTTAATTGGTGCGGAAAATTATACCTTATTTCAGACTACCCCTACCAACCGTTCTCCACATTTTCCCATCCACTCGTCGCTGCTCGTTTATCTTTGATCGATTTCTTCTTAGATATCATTCTATTTAGAATCTCTCAAGTTTGTCCCGCTTTCCAAAGGCTCACTTCTCAGTTATAATAATCGACAATATTACAAAAATTCTAATTAATAGGGAAGTGGAAATTGGCTCTTTAATTACTAGCAGAGCAAAAAAATTTTAATTTAAAAAGTAGTACATAGAGTCCCATACTTCCATTAATCTTAAATTAATAATAAAGATTGATTTCTTATGTTACAAGGTATTGAATTATTTATTCTATTTTTTAAATTCAAATTTTTCAACTCATATAGTAGGATCTAGTAGTGTGTGCAGTTATTTTTGTACGCTAACATTTTTTTGCTCTGCTCCCTAGTAATTAATAAAATTAATAATTTTCATATTTAAATAATAGAAAACATACTATTTTATAAGTATAAGAAATGAGTGTAAAACCAATCCTTCAATAATGTAACACACTTATAAAAAGTTACATTTTTTATTAATTATTTTCATACTTATTTACCAGTAGAGGAGTTCATCTTTAGGTAACGTTATTTGAAGGGTTGAGGGGGTCACCTACGTCCTACGTGATTGGACGTGACAGAAGAGGGTGGGGGTCAAAATAGCCTAAAAAATGTAATTTCACTTATTCTGGATATGACATCTATCTCAGAACAGTGGATACCACATGAATAAATTCAGAATATATTTTTATTTGGGATTGGGTGCAAGGTCGGAAATCGATTTAACGATTTTCCTCCTTTTCGTCGTAAATCACTGAGGAGGCGACTTCATTTAACGCAGAAGTGTCTGCATGTGGATGAACAAGTTAGGTGTGATGTAAAACACAAATGAGAACAGTTTCACGCATGTGTGTCCGTGTCCACATAAGAATATAAAAAACCAGGGAGACCGGATGACTGTTAACTGTTTGTTAGTCTTGGGCTTTAAAGTCCGCACGTCTGTCAGTCCGAAGATGTAATATTAGTGCTTAGTACACGCCGGCGCTCATTCATTCTTTCTCCTTCTATCTTATATCTGCTTTATCACAGTTTCTCCCTCTTAAATACTCTCTTTCTCTCTGTTTCTCTGTATCTTCTTTAAACTTGCTTTTAACTGACTACCAGTCTTTACTTGATGTATACTTACTCTATAAGCGTGCACCAGAGTCCTGGTTAACTGAACGAGCGCTACCTCGAATCTAAAAGTCAACTTCCTTCCTGGACAATTTCATTTTAAGTCTTAAGTAAACGAATAAAAATGGCATATTGAAAATTGGGGCAGTAACGGAAATTAAATATAGTTTAGGGTATGTTCTTTTCTTTAATTTAACTCAATGAAAGAATAATGCCATTGTTAATGGGCCATCTAAATATTTTTCCAACTTGAGCACTAAGTAAGCTTCTTTTAAGTTTTGCCAAACTCAGCTTATTAAAGCAAGTCAATTTAACTTATAAAACTTATCGTATCATTGGGGTCGCAGACTCTTTACACATAATAGCCCGTGATCTTTGAAATCGTATACCTTTGGAATGACAAGATTTTGGGTTTTCCTAAAAAAAAAATAATAAATAAATAAAATTATTTTTACGCACAAATTTAAATTCAAAATAATTTTATCCTATTGCTATCCAGGGGAAAATATAGTTAAAAATCTGACCGCTGCCCGGGGACATTCTCAAGGCACGTCGCGCTTCGCGCTCCGTTTTGCTTGCACTCGCTTACCAAGTTTATCACTGCTATATACTTCCATTTTAATTACTTTATTTTTAAGCGAAGAAGAATTTGAATTTTCGATGGTTCAATCAAATTAGAAAAATTGTTACGCTCGCACACGTAGACACACACAAAGGACTATAAATTGAGGGATGAGTGAAATTTTACACAAATCTAATACATTCTCTGATGAGAATCTATAAAAATACGTGAGGGGGATATTCCATGGTTTTTAGATGAGATATTATAGGTTAATAAAAAGGGTAATATTTTTTTTTTTCTAAATTATTTCAAGAAAAAACTATAGAATAATGAATTTTATTTTTCCAGTCCATGTTCCTGTAACAATAAGGGAGAATTTGAAGCTGTTGTTTACCCTTTTTGTTAAACTAACTTTAATTTTACCTTATTTTTAATATAAAATACTTTGAGCATGTTTAAGAGAAAATTTGTTGAACTGAAATTTCTGAATTACCAACTGCGAATATGAGTCGATAAAGTAGTGCACTGCGGGAGAGGGTGGGTTTTCTTATACAGGGGGTAAAGGATAACTCAGTTAACAGATGGTAAACCTCGAATGTACACTTACTTGGGGATTCTGTATTATCTACTGTCGTTCTTTAGAAAAAAATCATTGTCGTTCAGTATACACTATATTGTGACTCAACGCGAGAAAAGGGACCTAACGCGCTTTTAGAGAATTTTACAGGAGAAGCGAAAGAAGAAGCATGCTA